>NTHP01000088.1:760409-773258 GCA_003416845.1 Oplegnathus fasciatus | reverse complement strand
TGTGTGTGTGTGTGTGTTTATATTTGCTTTGTCTGTGATTGTACTTGACTAATTTTCTGTGTGTGTGGTTCCAGGTGTTATTTATTGACGAGGTCCATATGCTGGACATGGAGTGCTTTTCCTTCCTGAACCGTGCCCTGGAGAGTGATTTGTCCCCAGTTCTCATTATGGCCACCAACAGAGGCATCACTCGGTACTATTTACATCTACATTTTCTTCCTATCTGATCATTTGAGGTGTCTTATTTAATGACATTGGAATTTGTAATTTTTTTTTCTGGTGCCATTTTGGGGGAATTTCAATTTCTTATAACCTGTTTGTCTGACTATTTGATAAACTACTGTAAAAATATTGACTTGGTTTTAAAAATGCTTTAAATAACAATGAATTCTTCAAATCTCTGACATTTCTTTTCAAATATTTTTATATAACTTTTCATCTTAAAGAAACGATAAGAATGATCAAAGATGTGGTTAAATAAATCAGCTTGTAACTCTGAATATTGAATATATAACACTTAATATCCACTCTTTTTATCTCTCAGAATCCGCGGCACAAACTACCAGAGCCCTCATGGCATCCCCATCGACCTGCTGGATCGCCTGCTCATCATTGCCACCTCCCCTTACACTGAAAAAGAGACGAGGCAGATCCTCAAGATCCGGTGAGAATCTGCGTTCATCATCTGTCAGCAAACTGTTTAGCTTCTTCCCAGCATTGTAAAAGGGAAGTAAACCTGCATGCTTGTGTTTCAGGTGCGAGGAGGAGGATGTGGAGCTGAGCGAGGAGGCTCACACCGTCCTGACTCGCATCGGCATGGAGACGTCGCTGCGCTACGCCATCCAGCTGATCAGCACTGCTGGACTGGTGTGTCGCAAACGCAAGGTAAGCTCAGACTGAACACGCTGATTGTGTTGCTGCAGCTGTGCACATGTAAATAAGTCATTGTTATCAACATCTATGAGCAAGTTATTTTTCATTATATTTCAGTAGTGTAGTGATGAATTCCTGCAGCGTCAGTGTTGATGCCATCTGTGTGTTTTGGCTTCTTCAGGGGACAGAAGTTCAGGTGGAGGATATCAAAAGGGTGTACTCTCTGTTCCTGGATGAGGCCAGATCCTCTCAGTACATGAAGGAGTATCAGGATTCCTTCCTCTTCAATGAAACACGTGAGTTTGCCGTCTCTGCCTCTGGTAGTGGCCAAATTCCTCGGCTCTGGATCCCACACAGCCACAGTTCACATTGATGCCGCATTCACAAAATCAAAGCCAAACGATGCATCAAAATGCTGAAACAGACTCTTACCCAGAGGCACCTACTGTAATCTGCTGCAGTCATTAGAGAAGATTTCAGTTTTAACATGCCTCCTAAAACTGCCCTCCAAAGTGCTGATTGGTCTGTAGTTTCGCAGCAAAGCGAAGCAGAGGATAAAAAATACCATATGGAAATGAAAAAAATTCAACTCAGCTTTCCCGTCATGTTATTTAAAATCAAGTTAAGCAATAAAAACATAAATATAAGGCCAAAACAGAATGTGATATGTACATTTTAAAAGAAAAAGTGATTCATCTACAGAAAATATGAGTTCTACATTACATGGTGAATAAGCAAAGATTTATCTGTTCTTACATTTCAGAAACAGCTCAAATGGACACCTCATAATGAAGATGACTGCTGTCTTACTCTGAAGTTTTTATGTTGTCGATCGCCCTGTGGGGTTGGAGTCAATTCAGAACTGGATTTTACTTCAGCATTGAATTACATTGAAGATAGAATTCAAATGTATTAAATTCACAGAATTTCCCTGCATTTTTCTTCTTTGTTCATCCTTAATTCTACATTGTTTGAATTCAAATTTCTTTACTGAAGTTTGACTTGATTCTGAATTTACCACATTTCTGTTCATCACCGAGGCCTTGTGGCAGGAATATCCATTCCTTTAGTGTTTTCTGTGTTTTTTTTGTTGACTTATCTTTACATGGTTTATTTTTATGAAAGTTATTAAAAAGGCTTTTCTAAGCACACTGTGACGATTTGTTTTCTTATTTCTCACTCCATCTTGAACGCTACAAAACAGATTTTGTTGGTGAGAAACCATTAATTGGAACATCATACCACAAGTTTCATTTTAAATTATTTGACATGAACCGCACCAGTTCCAACAACTTCACTGAGTTGAGGTGCTTAGAACTATATCAGACTATTGTTAGCTCAGTACACTGGCCAATATACACAGTGAACCCTAGAATCTAAGAATAAAACCTTTCTGGAACTCCTCAGAACAATTGTGTCAAAAGCTTTAAAATAACATAATTGCCAAAATAATAATTTCGATTTCTCACGATTGTTAGAAAACCCCCTTTGAACAGAGCCATGCAAGAGCCCTGTCAGACTTCCAAATTTATCTTCAAACGAGTGACAATCATTCGTGAAACGTGACACTGCTGCCATTTGCAATCTGCATGTAAGCCGTGCTCGCAAATCGTGTTTTTTGAAATGGGCCCCTGGCGCTGAAGTAATCCCTTCCTAATGAGATTCTAATGCAGAACAGGGGGGGACAGAATCCACAGTCCCAAAACTGCATTCTGAAGTTTATCTGAAGCTAATATGAGGCTTCAGCAGTCTGAGCTAAACAAATCAAGTCATTTTAGTATGCTATCCACTCCATTGGACTGTATTTTGTGCTGAGCTGTGATGGAGCGATAGTAACACAAAGAGGGACTTTTGCACTAAAAAGACATTTTGGGAGATACACACTTGATTCGTCTAACTCAAACTGCTGAAGCCTCATGTTAGCCTGAGCTAAACTTAAAGAGTATCTTCACACCAGGCTGAAAAGCAGTGTTTCACTGCCCTTCAAGTCTGTTACACCTCTGACCACAGCCAGCATCACTGTCACTGATCAGTGTGGTTGTGTGTGGGCAGAAGTGTGCTCTCTTGCACCTGTAACCACACCCAACAGTGATGTCACCTGTACATCTGTACATCACTGCAGTAAGGTGACAAGTTGAACCACTGGAGGTCAGCAAAACCAAGATTTTCAGGGG
Source organism: Oplegnathus fasciatus (assembly GCA_003416845.1). Classification (NCBI taxonomy): domain Eukaryota; kingdom Metazoa; phylum Chordata; class Actinopteri; order Centrarchiformes; family Oplegnathidae; genus Oplegnathus; species Oplegnathus fasciatus. The sequence continues at coordinate 770,211 of NTHP01000088.1, read as the reverse complement.
GTGTTAAGTTACTCTTTTAAGAATGCATTTTTGGTCAAGAGCTGTGGATGTTATCCCCCATCTCTTCCAGTGGAATAATGTTAGTCATCTTTTTTTTTTTTCATCTTGGCATGTGAACATTGTTTTAAGACTTGGAACTGTCTGGCTTAATTGTTTAGCCTGTTAGTCTGGGTTCTTTAAAATAATTTGACTTATGAGACTTGAGACAACTTTGAAGCAACCCTTGAAAAATAAACAGTTCAAATATGTCATGATGAAAAACTGACTGAATCAAGGCTCACAGAACATACTTTATATGTCAGGTGAGCTTGAGACAGAAGTAGCTTGAAATTGTTGCCACAAGGTGGAGCCCAAAGCTCTCTCTTGTAGACGTCTTTTCTACAAACAATACAATATATGCAAGCTGTGCTGAGATGAATGTGAGCCTCGACCATGCTTTTCATTAAGCAGGTCAAACAGCATTTCTGACAGCCTAAAAATATCCTCCTGTAGCATCATTTAGTTCATTAAAGCCACCTTACTGTATGATGGGTGTGAGCTCCTACTGTAAATAACTGCAGCTGGTCCGCACCTCAATCTCACACCCAGCGTGATACACTGTAGGAGCTACCCTGCTCTGACACACACATACACACACTGTGAAACAGACTTCCTCACACCTAGACTTTTCTGTATTTAGATAATCAGATGCTTAGTACTGCAAATCCCATCATCCAAAGCTTGTTTGTAGTGTTATTCCATTATGGGTTTATGATATGTGTTGGTGCCTTTTCAATCAAAATTGAGAAAATGTCACAGAATCACAGTTTTAAAATGTCACTGATTGTAAATTATACAACACATGATAGTTTTCACATTATAAAAGTGGTCACATCACTGATAGATATTCACCAGGTAGGTATTGTCATTGGCTGCTACATATAATTGATTCAAAAACAGCATTAATGATGAAAACTACTGCGTTTTACGGTTAATTTACATTTCTGGAAATTTACTTTTACTTTCTATCAGTCAGACTTAGTGTAGTTATTAAAACCACAGCTGTACTCCCAGTCAGGAATATTACCCACAGTCCTCTACCAAGAAGCTACATTTCACTCATAACCAATTAGCAGATTAATCAATTTTACCTGCATACAGTATGAGTACAGCGCAGACTGTCTCCTACGTGGAAATGAATATTTAATGTTTAATACTGGTTGGAGAGAGTTCTGCGTAGATAACCCTGCTGCCTACATCCCATAAATCCCCCTCAGTCCCACGAGGCTGCTGCCTACCACTGCATCTGATGGATTCACTGGTTGGATTAAAGCTGGGATAAACTTCATGAGGGTTCAGTTGTTTGTATGTAAAACAGGGTGTGTGTGCTACCTCTCTCTTGGGACAAACCCGTTTTCTGACGGTGACTCTCATCTGCAATTTACATGATGTTGTGTTAAAATGTGGAACTCTTCATCAGAGTTTAGAGAGCAGATGCAGAATCCCACTAAACCCCCTATACCTCTGAGCAGAAGTACACCAGTCTCAATGTATTTAATATCTGTCTGAATAAACTTGACCTGAGGACAGTTCTTTTTCTTCAGTGTCACTGAGAGTCCAAATCATTGTTTACAGTTCACATTCAGCTCAGGCCCTCTGGGTGTGAGCAGGTTTTCTTGGATTGGTTCCCACTCTTTGTCTACTCACCACTGTCCACAGGCTACAAGGCTGCACAGCATGCTAACATGTTGTGGCATTTTGCCTGCTGCACAGATTTGGGTGCCCTTTCTCCAGCACAGTCAGGTCATACTGGCATTCTGCAAATGTCCCCGTCAGAGAACCCTCCCCTACCATCTCTTAATGTGGAGATGTGTCATCACCAGTCAATTTAGTTCTATAGGAAAGACAGAAATCAGTGAAGGATCTTTCAAACACAGCCAGTGCTGGCGACTTTAGATGATTTTCACCTGGGTCACAATGACAGGCAGGAAAGCTCTCCACACTATTGACTGTGTCAGAGGTCATTGGACATTCTCATAGTCTAATGAGGCTTTCAGTTTGAATGTCATTAGCTTAATGTATCCATATCGTAATCAATTCCATTCATGAAATGAATCGAGTTGTTGATCAATTTAATTGATTTGAGACATTGTCAGCCAGGGGTGTAGCACAAAACTCTGGACCCTGTACGTAGGCATTCTCAATGGGCCCCTGCCCGCATCCACAGCTATTCATTCTAGTATCTTTGTGGGCCCTCCTCACATGAGGGCCCTGTATACTCAGTCCCCTTTGCTCCCCCAGTCCTACACCCCTGTTGTCAGCTAAAGCTAGAATTAACACATACTTTCACCTGTCAACCTGGATTTGACCACAATGAGAGTCCTTTTGATCTTCCGACTGTCGCAATACAAGAATCAGAGATGTTGCCAATATCTTTAAGATGTAATTATTTTTGTCATCATCTCATTATGTCATTTTTGTTTAAAAAAGCAGGATGTTGAAGCAAAAACACAACTCAGTCATTGAAGTTGCAATGTAAGTGGTGATTTTGGGCTAATGCCTTATTATGTGAATTAATTAGTGTATTACGCAGTCCCAAATATATGTCTTTGTCTAATTTCTAAGTTAACTGTTACTGTATGTGGTCACAAATAAGCCTCATTCAGGTGTTTTACAATTACTTTGACTGTGACTGGGAACTTAGAGCTGCGACACAATGACACTCCCTGCAGAATGGCAACTTAGCAAGGGAACTGATTGCACTGGAGCTTGTGCTGATTCACACTTGTCTTCCCCTGTTTGCTTTATCTATCTGGACCTTTAAGTTACACTTGACTCTTGACTCTACTCTTGACTCAAGCACCTCTCAGATACGTGTTTATGCAAAGCAGAGATGACTTTAGTGCCAAAAGGAGGTCAGGACCAGAAAGTCAAGTTAGCTTTCAATGCAGAATGACTGATAACAGTAATGGACACATATAAGAATTGTATATATTCATCTGGTACCAACACCTTTAGCATATTTTCTATGCTCCTGTCCTGTATTTATTATTGCGTCTCTCTTGCCACATTTTCTTTTTTGATGTCATGTTCCTTAAATAGGATTTTAGGATTTAAGCACCATTTGGAATGTGGTGCTCGTGAATGGATAGAATTCGAGTCCATTTCCTGAGGTCTCCAAGAAAAAATAAATCTTTGTCCTCTTTCCCTTACTGCCATATGTGAAAGGGCTCAGCCCTTTGTGCGTGATTCCTGTGGTAAAATTAGAGAATGAGGTAAATGGAAGTGCAACATACTATATATGCTTTCACATATGGTAGTGAATGTGTATTTTCTTTGATGTTGGAAAAACAGGCCTATTCTTTATATTTTAATTTACACTTCTTTGACCACTTTAGGGAAATTTGTCCTTTGCATTTAACTCATCCAGACCATTTCAGAGTAGTGGGCTACCACAGTGCCGTGCCTGTGCGGCCACCAAATTAAGTTATGAATTCACATGTCATTCTAGTTTGATCCAAAAGTTTTTAGACTTTATGAACCATTTTGCAGCACCAAAGAAAATGCACAACTTTCCTGGGTCTTCAGCATCATTGTCTGACAGAATGCTCCATTTATCACTCATTTCAGAGTGCTCCCTCAATGACATTTATTCATTTGTGGTTAACAGCTCCCTGCTCTCATTCCTCTGCTTGTGTAAGAGGTGAGGAGAGTGATAGGAGACAGCAGAGCATGAAAAGAAGCCTGAGTGAGGCAAATCATCTTTGGTGAGAGTAATGCTTGGATAATATCTGATTTAAATAAAGGTTAAAAGACAGAGACAGTGTGTGTGTTTATTCGTGCGATGACAGAGGAACTAAAAATAGAAGAACAAGACAGTGCTGGTCCAGGATTTATTTTGATGCTTGATGCTTTACTAACAACAGAGGCCCTCATTTGTGAGGCGTTAAGGTCTTATTAAAAGGGTTTTTAAAAAAACTTATTTGCTTTCTGATGACAAATCGGTAATGAATTACTCACCAAAACTGAGATGATTTAATCTGTATTCACACTTGGTCAGTGTGAAGTTTATGAACATCATGTATGGAACTCCATATGCTAGTTTTATGACTTATGAATACTCTAAAGCGTGACATTGCTCCTCTTTTAATGGTAAATTATGTTGTTTTCAAACAAGAGTCTACAGCCACAGTAGCAGCTCTGTGAGAATATACTTGGGTACAATGTAATGTTGATACCACCATGCTTACATGCTTACAAGGTATATGCTACCATTCTGATATTGAGCAGGTTTAACCTTTATCATGTCCACCATCTTAGTTTAGTGTGTTAGCATGTTAATCTTTGTTAATTAGCAAAGGCAAAGTACAGCTGAGGCTGGTGGGAATGTCATTAGTTTCGCAGCTATTTGGTCATAAACCAACGTATTGAACAAATTAAAATGTTGACCTTGATGATGGTGCTAGATGAAAACTTAAGATGTCACCAAAGTTATTACAATTCATCCTAATGAGGACAACAATGTCTGTACGAAATTCCACAGCAATCCATCCAAAAGTTGTCGAGACATTTCACTCAAAACCACAAATGTCAATCTCACGGTGGCGGTAGAGGAAAAGTCAGGGGTTCACCATCGTCAGTAGGATTCATCCTCCGGGAACCGTAAATGTCTGGACAAAACTGTGTGCCAGTCCAGCCTGGAGATATTGAGATATTTTACTGGATAGGTGAAATCTTTGACCTGCTGGTGGTGCCAGAGGAAAAGTCAGGGGATCACCAAAGTCATTAGGATTCATCCTCTGAGGACCATGAATATGTGCACAAAATTTCATGGCAATCCATCTGATAGTTGTTTAGGTATTTCAGTCTGGACCAAAGTGGTGGACCAACCGACAAACACTGACATCCTCAGGGCCACGCTGTTCGTGTAGACACAGAGATGTTTTGCTGTAAAGATTTACTGGTCTGAAGAATAGGACTTTGTGCCCTGTAGGTATCCAGATCAACTAAGCTGCAAAGTATTAGAACATAGATGATTTAGCCGAGTTGGAGAGCACCTAGTTACCCAGGGAAGTGCAACATTAGCTGTATGTGTAATGTGTTCCTGGATTGAACACTTTTAATTACACAGCACAAAATAACACATGTCCTGAAGTCACTTCTTCATCCATCCTGATTTAATGACGAGAAATGATGAAATTAACTCACTTGACCTCTTGTTCTCTTGCAGAAGAGCGGCAGCCTGTGAGCATCTAAAATTCTGTGTGTGTTCTTGTGGGTGTGGGCTGTTTGATCTATTCGTGTGCATCAGTGTATTTGAGGCCTCTCGGCTGAACACACCTGTGCAACCTGAAAGAGACGACTGTTTGTTGCATGTGCACACAGTGTATGTATAACATGTAATTCCATTCACACGGAGCTGTTGCCATTCATTTTCCTCAGCCTGCGCTATACACACAAGTCATTCACAAACCTGCTTCCCTGCCTCTGCTTCACGTGTGGGACACATGAATGCAGATGTTACTGTGCACACATGGGCACACGCAGAAATAGCCTTTGGAAGTTTTTCTCAATCAGTTCATGCTGCAGTGGAAACAGTAGTTCTAAAAATGGAATCATGTGAGCTAAAAACAGCAACTAAAGCCAACCAAAATCATTCACTCTTTGCCAAGTCAAGCATAAGCTCATGTTTAATTCAGAAAACTCGGGTATTCATAACTCACTTGCTGCACCCGCGACACTGAACCCACTGCGGCACATAACAAGCACAGTTGCGGTAACACTATTCCACTGTCAATTTACATTACATCCCCGTTAGTAAGCATGCAAATCAAATTAAATCCTCATCGCATTGGGGACCTCGCTGGCACAGTTTGAAATGAAGCCACGGCTTCAAGGCCTGATGGGAGACGAGGAGTGATCATTATAACTGGCTGTAGGGTAATGACGTCTTCTGCTACCGTGGCCCCAGCGACAGCAGGCCTGAACCATTACTTGCCATTCATGTCTTCTCGAATCGTTTGCGTCGGCTCCTTCATTGACATTGCTCAGCCCACCATGAAGCACATCTCTTATTCATTCCACATGGACAGACAGCAAAGAGGAGGAGGACATCTCATGCTTCCTCTGGAACATGTGTCAGCTTCTTTAATGACACAGTAACGCATGTGGAGCCATGCATTAATGCAGACTCTGACAGCTGAAGGTTAGTTGGCTCCTCGGGCCTGAGCGCCCATTCACACATGAAAGGAGTGATGCTCAAAGAGGAGATGCTCAACAACGAGAAAGGAAGAAGAGGAGGAAAATGTCTGAGCTGCATGACAACCAATGTGGACAATAAATCTGACACTTCTTCTGTACAGTACGTTTGCTGATGTCAATTACTTTTGTCCATTTTCTCCTAAAACAGCTGCTGATGTACTGGCTCGGCCAGTTGTTGTGTGCCATTCTGGTTTCCTGTCTAAAATCTCTAAATTAGATAATGAACAACCTGTCCCTATTAGTGATTCAATTTAATCTGCCAATAAGAACATATCTCACTTTGTAGTCAAGGGAAGAAGAGGTTTGAAACTGTTGCATGTCATTTGGTTGGCAAAGCAGACAAAGTGTTACATAAAAGAGGAGAATGACACAACAAAACGGCCAAAGCAAAAGTACAGTTTTGAGTCAAAAGTTGGCAACAACAATAGTCATATGTATACAGTCGGCACATTTTTGGCACGTATCATTTCATCCACAAACTGTTTGATAAGTTTCTGGCAAGCAAGTTGCACCCCCTTGTTTTCATGAGCAATTGTATGTAAAAGAAACGTATTTTGATTTGACTCATAGGAATTAAATGCAATGAAAACATTACATACTGGAATATGAAATAAAGATGAATTTCTTTCTGCATCTGCCTTTCACATTTTCCTGGTTTCCTACACTTCAGAGGTGTTTTTTTATTGCCAGTCAGTTTCGCGATGCAAAAGTCAATCAGTTGCTCCATCACATCTTCTTGTAATGACAGTGGTTGAAAACTTGAGCACGTTCCCGCCTCAAGTGAACCTCTAATGAAGCAAAGAGCTATTTTTGCCTTTTCCCCTCAATTGCACTAACAGCCCAGAGAGTCATTTGTTGTTTTCTGTTCTGTTTCTCTTTTTAATCCCTCATGTTCAATCCTGTTGGTGGAAACATGTGCTTCACGGGCCAGTGGATGACTTAGTTTGTCAGTGTGCATCGTTGTCTTCACACGGCACAGTGTGCGCTGAAGTCTTTGCTCATTTCATCAATGTTTCATCCACATTTTATTTCTGTACACAAATGAAGTGCTGTGAACTCTAAGACATACATCAGCCTGTGGAAAATAGATCCTGGATCTCACATTCACACACAGATGACACTATTTCACATCAGATGAGTCTTGGAAGATGATAAACTCCTCACCAGGTGCAAGCGGAGACTTCTATCATGTTTCCACCACACTTGCTCCAGTGAAGGTTACTGTGTTTCTACAGTGTGAAGCAGGTTGGAAAAGTCGGTGGGTGTCAGCAGAGAGAGGTGAGAGATTCACAGTGGAGGTGTGATGCTGCAGATACTTCTTCTTTTTCATGCGTACAGCCATTTCTGTGTGACGAATTATTGCGTCTCCTCTTCTTACCACAACCTCTATTTGTGCTGTGCTGGTAACTATGCATTAATCATCAGCTCAGTCTAATAACACGAACGTCTCTGCCTGCAACCAAACCTTTTGTGTACTCTGAAAAACGCAGACCTTCCTACAGAGAGGGCAGCAGCGATGACATCTGTCTGAAATTATTCATGCTCAGGAAGGTGGCAAGTCTTCAGGAAAGACACATAAATAAAATGGATTTACTTCTTGTTGAATGTGCAAATCCACTGAGGAATGGTGCAAGCCGTGTTTCTTCACAGATTGTTTATTTATTTATAGTTATTTTAAAGTCACAGAGTAATTAAGTACAATCGTGGCTGTCACCGCAACATGAACCTATTGTGTTCTAATTTTATAATACGATGCTGCCAAGATGAGTCGGTCTCAGTTTTGATTCATGATGGAAACCATTTTAGATCTTTAATTTAAGCCTTTACATGCTTTTAACTCGTGTACACTCGTCATCCCTTTAGGGATGGTCTGCTTAAAACAAATGGACTATTTTTCATCACTTGGGATGAAGTAGAACATAAAGATTTATTACACTGTTGGACTGCCAGAATGCTTTGAAGGTAGGAAAAAAACATAGCTGGATTATTCTGATTGTTCTTTTTGAAAATGAACCCAATGACCATAAAGATGACAATCTATTGATACGTATATTATGTTCTTATGTAAGTTTGAATAGTGTTGGCAGTACATGGAAGTTGTACATACTAGTACATATAATTCATATAATGTGATATAACTGTATCTATACACACAGATTTGAATTTGAATGATTTCATAATTCAAGATGTACTTTGGCTGAATTTTAAGGTTTATAAACTTTATCAACATCAACAAATGTTTACAGGCTTGAACTATGTGCAAGACATATGTCAACTGACCATATTTTAATTCGTCATATCAATTATGGAATGAGTCCAACTTCAGTATGATATTTTATTTGTTAATTATGAATTTAAGATTTCCATTTTCACAAAACACATGAACACATTCAAAGTAATAATGTCATTTTCAAGTGTAATGTGCGTATGTTTAAAAATTTGCTTTTGATCTGAAGGCATTACAGATCGAATGCATTTCTTTACTTGAACTGAAAGCTGACTTTATTCCTCACAAGCTGAGTATATTTCAAAACAACAGGCCGCTGTGATTCAAAAAGCACGGTAACATTTAAAAAATGGATGGCCTAAACAATGCTGCTTTTAAACCCCCGAACAAGCTGACATTTTGAAGCTTCACATCCACCGGCGGCTATTTTTCAATCTAAATTTACCCTGCATGTTGTACAAAGTTTGTTCTCTGTGAGTTTAAGTGGCAAAGTGCAAATGGAAATTCCAGTGCTCGCTAGAATGGCTCCCCTTTTCCTGTCTACGCCCCAGTGTTTCCTGCCTGCTGCATGACTAGGTGTGTTGACTTTGAGATTGGAGCGTCTGACTTTGGGGTACGTAGTCTGACTGTGGGAAAGGGTGTTGGTTTCTCTGGGTCATCCGCCGACCAAACACTAATTCTCCACTTCGAGCTTCCTATGGCTCCTATATAATCTTCCCCTCTTCAAACTGAGGGCACGTCGGATAGAAGGATCTGTTTAAAATGGAGCTCTGCCTAATTAAAGGCCTCACAGCCGACATCTCAAGTCTTCTTTTGTCACAAATGCAGTGTATACTTACTCTTTGTGTTTGTGCAGCCCTGTCATAGACACATCCATTAGTGCTATTAGCTGCCATGTTAGGTAACTCTGCCCTTTCTAATGAACATCAGCACACAGAGGGCCTTTAGCTGTGGACTTCCTCACTTCCTGTGAAGGTAAACGTTATGTGTTTTTTTTTTCACTGCATCTACAGCATGGATGGAGCCCTGTGTCATGTCTGTGATGTGTCAGTGCGTCTGTAAACCACTCTGGGGACTGCAAGATTACTTTACAAACTGAGCCTCACAGAGGCCTGCCTGACTGCACCTGAACAATACAGTAGTTCATTCACGGACTAACTCCGGCCTTCTCCCACTGTGATAAAAATCAAGTCTTTGTAAGCCTCTGCAAAGATGAGGAGAGGAGGAAAACTGGTATCCAGTCCAAAAGTGGTGTGTATTTTAAAATAAGAGTTTATGCATTAATGATCGACTCATTCACATGTATCTTCACTGCGATGGAGCTGAACAAGTGTA
>NTHP01000088.1:580081-758910 GCA_003416845.1 Oplegnathus fasciatus | reverse complement strand
GGCTAGTTACTGAGAAGTGAGTGAGGAACAAATCAATTACTCTGAATCGTGGACTTTTAAACAACTGTCCAGACAGCAACACAAACTCAAGTGCAACCCTTGTAATTGCAACAAAATCTCATTATATGAAAATACTGCTCACCAAAGGTGCTGTGGTGTAGATGGTTGCTATCCAAAGCACCCTACGGTCAACATCGTGGTTTTCAGTCAAAATTGGACAGTTTGTGTGAATGGTGATTTACTGACAAGCTGCAAGAATCTACTCTCAACAAGTTTTCCCAGTGTAAAGATTTGAGGGATTTAAATGCTTTACTGTGAATCAAGCTTGTAACTTAGAAAGTTACATGCTTGGAATACTTGGAGATACTAGGTTAATGAAAGATTAGTTAATGATTAGTTCATAGATATTTGTAAATCAACATACAATCATTAGTTGCTCCTGATGAACTAATAAGTAATTCATTCAGTAATGACTAATTACTTTAACATTATCTATTCTTTTGTGCCCCTTCAAGTAAAGTAAAGCATCATCCTACAAGACCAACAAATAGCTACTTAGTTTTTCTAACCAGGGAATTCACAATTAGTTCCTCATTAACAAACCAGAGACAGCAGGATTCAGAACAAATATTCATATTCACATCCATGTCATACTCTACTGAACACACTGAAGGCAACTGGAAATGAACAAAACCCAACATTGAACTAAATCTACTTGTGAATCGCAGGTCTTGAGCTGTAATGTTTTGAAACAGTTTGGTGTCTATTGTGAAGTATCAGCAACACTAATGCTACAGAATAGGTGAATATTAACTAATATGTGCTCTGAATCTAGCTGTCTCTGGTTTGTATTTAAGGAACTTATATGTAAGCATAGCACAGACATGTACAGTATGTGGTGCACAATAACATATAGCTAAATCTCAGTTATGTAACACTGAGGACACTTCTGTGGTGTGAAAACTGTTCTTTTAAATTACCACAAGCTAGACTTATCTATGCTCTGAAGTGAAGCGAGCTCTGTGAGAAAATCTCCTAAAATAGAAAATAGAAAGTAATTAAGTACAAAAATCATTTCTTAATGGAGACACTCCTGGATGTTGATTATGTGGATGTGATGAGTGTCTGACAGAGTGGAGAGAAACAGAGACAACACGGTGGTATGAAGTGATTAAATAGGTTTATTTGATTTACAGACATGTACATTTTCTATCAACCCCCCACGGGAGCATCACAGTTCAGTTCTAGAATAATATCCTTTGATTTCTCTCACACTTCTCTTGTATTGACTTGCTCTAAAAATAAAAATCACCTCTGTTTTCTGCTCAACATCAGAAAAAGGTTTCTTTATACATGATTCTTGTATGACAAGAAATAGCACATTCTCAATACATCACTTCAGTGATTATTAACATAGAATTACTCGATACAACAGACTTATACTCCTAAAGGATTGGTGCTAAATCAACTAAATTTGGCAAAGTGAAACTCAATTCATGACCCATCTGACCAGAGCCAACGTCCCTTTTTGATGATAGATGACAATATGTCAGCACTTACTGTGAGCATGAAGTGACAGACCTCTGTGGCAGAGGCTGTGAAGTTGATGCTAGGCTATGGTTCAAATAAATCCCTGAACATTAAGTGTGCAAAATGGTTTGATCAGTTGTTCTTAAAAAAAACAAAAAAACAACATTTACAAGAGCTACAAAAATGAATGCAAAAGTATTGCACCCTAAACATGAGACCAGTATGCTGTCTTAAAACCATCACATTGCAGTTCCTTTTGTGTGTAATATGTGTGAGATGTCCAATTCATGATCACAGTAAACAGGATGAATCTTAGTGATGTAAAAAGGTATTGTGTTGTTTCATTGTGATACAAAAGGATGAACAAACAGGCATTTCTAAACCAATAACATACAGCAAAGTGTAGTATACTCAAACATTAAACTTCCCTTTATAGATTATTCTTCATTATGGTAACAAACAAATAAATACATTGCATCCAAGCCATCATTTACAATATATTAAAGTTGCTGCGTGATATAGCTATATATCTCTATTGTAGTTATTAAAAAAAAACTCATTTGGTAACATTAAAAAAAGAGAAGAAAATCAATGAAAGGAAGGTAAGAAGCTTAGTTCATTAAGAAGATGTAGGTGTGTAAACACGTCAGGTTGGACAGAATCACATTCAGAGAGCTCCACGCAGTTGGAGAGAAGCTAAAGCTAATGATCTGGCAACAAGGACACAGCCCACACAGCACCCCACACACAGCCAGTGAGTCATGCTCACACATCAATGCTACAAGAACCACCTCAATGTCTCCCTTTATTCCTCCGCTAAGGTCAATCCGTCCTCCTCCTCCTTCTGTGTTTTCTTGGAGGTCTGCAAAGTGCCCCCCCCATCCCCTTTTATGCACAAGTTTTTGACTCCATTAGAGTGGCTTCAAGGTTTCAGAAAAATTGTATCCACCAGGTGATATACTACAAAACAATCATTCAAGGTAGCTTCTAATTAAGCTTCCACCTAAACCTTTGTATATACGAGCAACTAGCTATAGCTTCTTCTTTGTGGGATTTTGCATCCCATTTGCATAATTACTAATATGATACTGTAATTAATGCACAGAGTGGTGAAATCAAATCCAGCTTTTATCTATTGTTGTTCTCTGGTGCAGGTCTTGAAGGGATTTCAGCTCCTGCAGTGACATCTGAGGACATGCTGGTCTGGTTTCAAAGGGGGATTCCTCGCTTATCTGTTATCAATGATAAGAGCTAAGAGCTCACAATCAGTCTAACCTGGGGCTGAGAGATTTCCCGTTCCTGTCTGGGATTTTGATTTCCCTCAGAAATAAACTGATGACTGTGACTCCAGCTCTTCTCAAAGGTCCTTTCTTCTAATCGTGGAATGGGATATCTACAATTGCGAGGGGGAAAGGTCTCTTTTCACAATGCCTGTTATTGTAACCAGTGTGGACTTGGACTGGAATCCATCATTAAAAGTGACTCCCTCTCTGTGTGGGTGTTGTGTCCAGAAATTCAAAACCAACAATCAGAGAGCTACCTCTTTAAAGGGAAACCTAGCTCACTGATAAGGCAGTGTGGATAAAAAGGTTGGTTTCCTCAAAAATGTTTGTATTGCTTCACTTGTACACAAAAAAAACACAGATGTTACTCCTTAAAAGTCAAAGGAGTAGCATTTCATTTACTTTTGGGAAAAGCATGTACATTATAAATTATAAAATATATAATAATCCAGTGTCCGCTTTAAATTGCCCACATTGCATCCTTCTGAAACAATCATAGGCAGTAACCTCCAGTTTCAAATCCAACATAACACAGAATAAAAAAAAAAAGAATAAAAAAAAATCACAAGAAACCTTGTGGAAAATGTGCAGAATCTCTCATCTCTGTTGTGTTCTCTGGCACTGTCTACGCTGATTTAAGTGCTAAAAGCTAAAAATAAAAACACATGTGGGGGTCAAAAGAAACAGCTGTTGATGTGAAAGCTCCAATTCTTAAGGCTGATTCACTGACCTTTAGACAGTAGCACTTTTTGGCTCTTGGCTAACGGCTATGTTTGCATGCACAGCAAAACCTTGCTCAATTATGAGAATACTGCACTCATCATGTAAACACTGTATTTGTGTTCCAAGTTTACGTTGTTAATACTGCGATTAAGATGTGCAGAGTAATCCGATATTAGTCACATTATTGGAGGCTTGTTTGAACAGAAGAATGATACTTCTGCAGCATGAGTCGCATCACTTGCTCCACACAACTTGAATTTTACAGCTTCTGTCTGTTTATAGGCTCCAAGTGTTGAATGCCAGGGCAGAATGAATTGTAGCAAATTTACAGGGGAGCAACAGAGACACCAACGGAGCTTTATGACAGCAGTTTACAAATGATGCTGCTTCCACTGTCTAGCAAAATATAAACAGCTGAGTCAAACTAATTTTAGAGCCAAAAGCTGAATTTAAGTGTGCATGTAAACATAGTCAGTGATGACGTCATGAGGGTTGTTGGTGGTCAGTGCAAAGTCTGAAGGAATGTAATGACGCTATGGCACTTGGTGCAGATTGACAGCCACATAAGAGACAGACCGTTGGACAGACAGGCAGACAGACAGGGCAGGTTCATGGTCAGGATTCAGTAGTATGGCATCAGGAGTCGGAGGGGTCACGGGGGATTTTGCCACCCCACCTCCTCCCTGGAAGGTTCAGTGGATCCTCACAGACAGAGGTGAGGAGGACACCAGCTGTCAGCTGGCCGGCTTCAGCGCACTGCTGTGCGCCTTCTCACCGGCCTGTGATTTAGAGGCGTTTCAAGGAGGGGCAAGACGCACCCTCGTTCCAGTTCTGAGCAGCCTCCGAGAGCGCATAAAAAGGATGAGCAGCAGGAGCAAAGAGGAGGAGGACGATGATTGTGGCGGTAATGACGGTGAAGAGAACATGGGCGTGGTTTTAAAGAAGTGGATCAGCTGCCCTCGCTTTTTATCTCCATTTTGTCATCCTTATTGAGTTTGGGTGCTCCTTCAGATGGCTCCTCATGTGGTTGTCACCTGAAAGGGAGGAAGGGAGAGAGAGAGGGGAGGAAATAGTGCAGTTAGATCCTGGCTTCACCACAGGACATTCTCATGTAATTAATGTTGAGGTCGAAAGCTCCTGAGCCATCTGTTAGGACCTTCCTGATACCGCCTGCACACCAGGACCAGCCTGTGACCTAAATATTTTCCTCCACACAGCATACCAACACATAACTGTTTGTTTAATGCAGACCCCCCCACAATGTGTACAACAGCAAGCTATAAGCCACAGTAACACACCGCTGTCTCTCCAGATGTGCAGACTGGGGCTTTACATTAGATGTTGATGTTTCTGTGTTTCTGCCTCAGTCTATTTACCAAATGTGTTACAAAGCATATACACAAAGATTAAAGAAGGGAAGGGTCTAACTCAAGTAAAAGTAGAAATACAGCAATGTAAAAATACTCCATTACTCAAAAGTACAGACGCATATTCAGCATAATGTACTGAAAAGTACTCGTTATGCAGTGAATGGCTGCCATCAGTGTTATATTATTATATGATAGACTATTAGAATATCAGTAGTGATGCACAAAATGATAATATTTTATATGTTGATTATATGTTTTGGATGTAAAATACTAATCTTCAAAGTAAAGAGTAACTTAAGGTGTCAAGCAAAAGTAGTGGAGTAAAAAGTGCAATATTTCCCACTGAATTGTAGCGGAGTAGAAGTACAAGTAACTCAAAATTGTACTTAAGTAAAGTACTTGAGTAAAAGTACTTAGTTACTTTCCACCACTGCAGTGTGCCTCATTTTCATGAAATTACTTGTTTTCCCGGCTCTCTATCCCAAGAAAGGGACATTTCCTTTTATTCAAACCAATTTTGTTCTTTTCACCTCTGTTCACTTGCATTGTGCTCAGTAGCACAGCTTTCAGTATCATTTCTAACAAATTATTTATTTATGTAAGCACAATGATATGGATTAAATAAATAATAAAAGACGCTTTCATTATTAATTGTTTATAATATACCCTGACTTCTTCAAATCTCTTACAGCTGCTGAAATACACATAAACAAAGCTCATGTGTGGGGAAAATGTGGCGCAAGAGGGGAAAACTACACTCCAGTTGGAGATTAGACCATTAAGACTTCATGGTGCCAGGCTTGTGATCTCTTTAGATTGGATGAGAGAGATGGCGGTGCGTCCCGCTGTTTGTTGTGGTCTGTCATTACGGTGCCCTGGATGCTCCAGTACACAAGCTACTGCTGCTGTTACAATAGGATTAGTGCAGGGAGCTCGGCGGAGCGATGTTCTGAGCGAGTGTCTCGCACTCTCTAACACACACACACACACACCCATACACCCACAAACACATGCATACATAAACATATACACACACACACTAGTGGATATATACACATGCAGACAAACAAATGTGATAGCCTAAACGGGAGGATTAGAGGATTCTCAAAAACAGTGTGTTTTGGTTCTGTAGCTGCAGATCCAATCCTCTCTGGGATGAACCATTTTCCTCAACAGTTGTTGCTGTAAACTCTGTGAATTGCTTATGAGCCAAACTTGAAATTAAATCGTTCAAATACCAGCGTGACATGGAGATAATTAGAGTTGTGAATGCTTTGATATGTGCAAGATTGGCCTGCCTCCTCGCAGCTTCACTATTTCTGTGTGGACACTGTTGGCTTCTCAAGCAAAGGGGAGGTCTGATTGGTCTGGCAAGCGAATAAACTCTAATCAAACCGACTTGTAGTGGTTTTTGGCTGGGAGGACGCAAATCATGACGGCCGGGCTGACATTGCTTCAGGTTGGACTGGCTTCTCATTCGAGGACGGATGGAGAAAGCAACGAATGGTCCGGTAAATGAGACCAAAGATACGATACTGCAAAGAAAGCACTGCTTGAGTTCTTCCTTTTCACAAATTCATGCGATTATGACAGAGGAAGATCTAAAAGTTGAGGGCCTTTTTGAATGCAACGTAAGCTATAAAAGTCATAGCAGAGCCTGGCTGTGCACTGTGTGTGTGTGTGGTCGCTCCCCACCATGAACCCACTCAGCACTGCTGACTGAGGACTCAGAGCTTTTGTTGAATGATAAGAGTGCAAAGAAGGAAAGTATGCGCCTGCAGCTGCATAAACACTTTCAGCAGTTAAAGTTTGGACAGCAGTGACTAAATCAGAGTTTTGCCTCGTGGGGTGAATTTACTCCCGGAGAAACATGGGATCGTGGTTACTGAATAAATGGGTGTGAAGCTCCGCTGTCAGATCTCACGCTGATCTTTTGACAGCCCCCAGCTTGGGGATGTCCAATAGTTATCATGCAGTGTGGGGTGAATCTGGTCAGCAGAGGCCGCTTCCTCCTGCAGAGGAAGTTAATTGGATCTCCGTGTATCTGATCTCCGTCTGGGATTGCATCAGCGGAGATTAATAGCTTGCGATGTATAACAGCTTAGGCGATTACTGCTGCTCTTCATCCTCATTTATTCAGCGGTCGTGTGTCTTTTCTCCCCTTCTCTAAATTCCTCTCCTACACTTCAACTCCTCGCCAGAGCCAAACACTTCCTCTGTAATACAAATATTCCCCTTAATCTACCACAGCTTGGCACCATATACCTTCTCTCACCTCCCTGCGTTTCTTTCTTAATTGTTTCTCAGAGCAGCATGTTGTACCACGGGGAACAGTGGTCAGAGTGAGTGTGAAGGGCGAACACTTGTCATCAGAGAGCAGCTGAACTGTGAACTATATTGATCTGTGAGTCAGACCCAAGGGAGGAAATATTGCCTGTCACTGATTGGATTATCCTCCAAAACAAATGTTGAAAATCAATCACCACAGAGCGCCTCGGCGGTTCACTTGTAGAATTGAAATGATCAGTTCGCCTGCATACTCCACTCTGACCTCATGTGGCTGTAATCACTGTTCTCTATAATTAGCCCCTTTTGACAGCAGGGAGAACATGCTTTAGCTGCTGTGTGTGACAGAGAAACCCTCAGGCTGAGAGCACAAACTGCCGCTGAATCCTGATATGAGTGGCAGCCATGTGTGAGCCTTTCATGTCACCTGTCATTACCTGTGCATGCTAATGTCACCCTGCCATTGGTAATGACATTGCAGCACTTACAGTAAAAGCACATACTGGCGGTTTTGCATAAGGGAGCCCATTAACTACAAATTGTGATCCTGTCTCGATGTTTCTGCAGACTACTTTCCAAAGCATATCTCAAATTTTTAGATTGATTTCCTGCCTTCAAGACAGCCATTGCCTCCCATTCATCAGCGCACAATGCAAATCAACTTGCAGAGCTTTCAAAGTTGCTCGTGATGGGTAATCCATCATACTATTACTATTTTTTTGCCAAAGTTAGGCTACGTACGAAGTCGTTGGCATATTCAAGGACACTTTGGCGTTGCAGATTTGAAATGCGGCTGAT
This sequence comes from Oplegnathus fasciatus, assembly GCA_003416845.1. Classification (NCBI taxonomy): domain Eukaryota; kingdom Metazoa; phylum Chordata; class Actinopteri; order Centrarchiformes; family Oplegnathidae; genus Oplegnathus; species Oplegnathus fasciatus. The sequence continues at coordinate 750,920 of NTHP01000088.1, read as the reverse complement.
AAGTAAAATCTAATAACAGTACAAGAGACAACAAAACTCACATTATCCTTTTCACAATATCCATGTTTGCTTATTGTTTGTCTTCTGAGACAGGGTTCCGAGCCATATATCTCCTGAATTATTATCTACATTTCTGAGTTATTACTTACAGAGTAGCTTTTAATCTTTGTTTTTATTCTTGCTTGTTTTTATTTCTATATCTTTTCCCCTAAAATGTGGTGCATTGGAGGGGGGTTATGACTGCATTCTGTAATTCCATATTGTAATACAATAAAGCAGCACGATGAGACGATAAAGCTGGATCTTGAACCTTGAATGCAATGCTTTTCATCAGCTGATGCTCAGATGTCAGATGTCAGAGCATCCTTGAATGCACAAAGGAGGAACTTTTTTACAATGGACATAACTGACTTATGATAGATAGATAGACCACCAGGATGCTATTGAAAGTAGATTTTTTTATTTTAAAGTAAAATGAATGGAAACTAATTATTGTCTGGCAGGTAAAAATAAATGTAAATGAAGGCTTGATATAAAGTGTTTTTTGTAATTTATGGGATCACCCTGTCTTCCGCCTGCAGGAATCTGCACCTTCAGTCTTTCCACCAAATCGACTGTTGCCTTCAAATACTGCAGGGAGCTGCAACTGGCAGATCACACTGCTTCCTGAACTGAACTCGAACCATTCTGTAAGAAATCGCACACACCTCCGTTTCCTGGTTTTCACAAGTTGGTGCAATTTTATCACGAAAAACTCTGATCAGAGCGCTTGTCAGCGAGCTTATGATCAAACCCTTGTTGACATATTTTATTCCTTGCAAACCGAGAAATTAACTAAATAGCATTTTTTAGGAAAGCTACTGAAAATTATAAAAGGAAATGATTCGTTTGTCATATAGTCATCACTCTTTTTTCTGACCTTCTCCATTTCACACACAGAGACCATTATTGCGACCCAGCAGTATACATATTCATGACCTAGTTTTTTTGCACTTTGTGTAGATGTGTAGTACTGTATTTTGACAAATATTTAGAGGACAAATAAACCCAGACAGGGTTACAAAGAAATGATTAGGAAGGGGCAAAACCTTGACCCTTTGGCTAAACACGATAACCTTTACAAATAAGTCACAACAGATTCCTTGTCCTTCTAATCAGTGAGTCTGAGTTTAATCTTGTTATTCTTTACCGGCGACTACAGTAGCTCTCCATTGTCCTACAGTGCAGAGTTGGCTGGTGTGCTGCCAATTATTGTGTGTTTTCTTTGCTCAGTTAATAATTGGAGAGGTTTTTGCACCATGTGTGTGAGTCTGATAAAGGCAGGAAGGAGGGAAGGCAGCTTAGGTCTTGATAAGATGCCAGATAGTTGGTCAAATAACCACCGCTCCAAGAATGCCTAGACACTCCTTGAGTACAATGGGACGGGAAACGGATCATAGATCAATCATTTGCGTATCATGTCATGTGTCACCTCCAGCGTTTACACTGTCATAAAGCCTCGGATAGCCTCGGGTCAAAGTGTCTTTTAAGTCCTGAAAATCTTGTTTTCAGATCTCGGAGCCTCCTAATAAAAGGAGCTCTAAATGATGCTTGCCAGGTAATGAGAAGAGAGTCCTATAAATGTTAATGTTCCAAGACTGTCTCTTTGTTGTCAACCACTTAAACTGCTCGTAGAACTGCTGATGTGAAAAGCACTAAAGTGTAAAAGCGTCTTTAGGAGAAAAGGCAATTTACCTGGTCATACCTTGACTGAGGAGGGTGGTCGTGTCAGCTGGCTCAACCTGAGGAGAGAGGAGTAGTTTTAGAAATCAAGGATGCACAAAAACTTTCAGACAGTTCTTCGCAAACTACATTCAACATTTATTATTCTCTTTTTCAGAATAATCTCCACCAATTTCTCCCAATTTTCCTCACCACATGCTAACTGTGTTCCTCTGTCTTTCAGTCTGCTTCTCTGATCCCCCAGGCTGCTCAGCCTGCCTTGACCCACACTGAATCTGCACTGTCAAGGCGCACTGGCATGGCAGATGAGACAGTTCTGCTCTCACACATCCCTAAGTGTAAATGTGGACTGGGTGAATGCGTGGGAGGGGGGGCTCACTGAACCCGAGCTATAAATGGCAACCCCGCAGCCAAAAAAAGCTAACAACCTAGAAATAATAAAGCACTCTTTAAGGCTGGAAATAGAAAGGCGCGCTCCAGTGAGTAACTCGTTCGGCTCCGCGTATTTTATAAATAGCGCTGAGTATCTGAGGACACACTCAAAAGAGGAAAAGAACAGCAGCAAAGCGCTCTCTAAAGTCAGGGGGAATTTATAAATTGGGGGCTTTATAGCGTGAATGGAATCCATAAATATCACAGTCATGAAACAAGCCAAGTTGTACAAAGTTGTGGATGTTGTCATCTTTCTTGGTCCCCGAGGTGCTGTTTGCAGCTTCTTACATAAGAGCTGCTGCTGTTTAAGTTTGACTTTTTTCTTCATTGGGATGTTTAGTCCTAATCTGCACAGTTCTTTAGAGGCCTTTGGTATACTATGTGAGGTATGCAACGGTATGTTTGCTGTATATATATAGCTGGATGTAATCTGACAAGATGGTGTATGATTAACCCATCTGTAGGTGAGGCACACAAGCAAAGGTGGAAGTGAACGAGGACAAGTTGAACTATTCTGACAGGACAGTTCTTGGTAGATACAGATGGAAACGTATTAGTAAGAGTAACAGTAGGAGAATAATAAGGTTGATATTTAATAAGGATCGAAGTGTATTCTCAGTGTAATGTCCTTCACATGTCATACATGCACACTTGCATTGGATACATGGATGTAGTTCACAAAGGGGTTCGGTACCACTTTCTAATAAGGCAGATTATTAACATTTATAACTGCAGACTTGATGTTTATTATCATGTAATAATGACTTATCTACATTTATAACTGAAAACTTGTTTGCTTATTAGAAAGCGACAAACTCTTGACACTTCATTAAGAACTCAATAGCCAGAGAGATTTCTCACAACCTGGCATTATTAATGGCTTACAACTGATCTATAAAGCATTGGTAAATGATTTACTAATGATTAATAAAGTTGTTAGTTAAAGTTGTAATCTCGAAGATTTCCATTTCGTTGTGGTTCGTGGCACCTATGGCAATAATCGGTAATTGCAGGCGTGTTTTTGGACCTCACTTCAGTTTCAGTTTCAGTTTCCTCGTCTGTAGTCATCAATCTTTCCTTTCTTTGTTTGGCCATAGTAACCGTTTACTCACAACGCGCAGACACTGGAAAAAACAGAACGCCACTTCACACACAGATGAGTTGAAGAGCAAGTCAGTTGCGTTAAAAGCCTTGTTAAAAGCCGAACTGTGCGCCACTTGTGATTTTTCCGGGAAAGTAGCTGCCGACACCCGGGTCGTAATACTGCAAATGCAAGGGCTTTCATCAGTGGGCCATAGCCTCAATCACCATTGTGTCATTCGGCGATAGTGACTTAACAGACATTTATTTAAATGAAAATCTCTTAGATTATATCTTTAAACCCTGTATAAAGAGTGAATTATCAGAAAGTGGTACCAAAAGCTTAGACACTGTATTAGCTTTGAAATGTAGTAGTATAAAATCTAAAACATGATTACTTAAAAAAAAAACCCTCCACACATTTACGTGAAGGATCATATTTGTACATACAGGAACAACCTTCCAATGCCTCCAAGTGTCTCTGTTTCATATCTGAGACTTTTTTAACTCCATCTGTTGCTCTATTAGCTTTGCCCTACAGCGTGTAGTGTGAAAGTCAAGAGGCTGTGGTTGGATATAGTTTGAGTGAACATGTGCCATCTGCCCACACTGTGCAATAATGTGGTCAGATAGCTTGAACCACATATTGGACCACAAAATAGTATCTATTACTGGCACGACGGCAAGAGTGTGACTTTTCTTTTAGTCATTGTTCTGCATTTCTTCCCTTTTTTTTTCTTGCAGCAGGCCCAACAGAAGCCCCAGCATGGCTTAGTGGTGCCTTTGCAAAGACCCCTTTAAAACTATTAAACATTACACAGAGGAAATGTTAACGGCTTGGGGTGGTAGCTTGACCCCGGCATTATAAAATGCCGTAAATCCAGTGAAATGTGAAGTTGACAGTTTCCACAATTCTTTTGCAAAGTTTACGCTGTTTCCTACAGTACATATGATTAAAAATAGGCTTATTCTGGTTACGCTGTGCTAAAATCTCTAACATCTCTCTTTATGTGGGGTTTTGCCGTGGGAACGAACAGCAACCACCTCCACAGGGTGAAGACAAGGCGACTGCAGACAGACGTCAGACATCAGACTGCCATCCTGTCTAAAAATGTCCCTCATCTTCGACAGGAAGGAAGTCATTTCTGAGAGCGCTGGCACCAGGGGAGTAAGTCAATGTGATAAAAAGTAGGAAAAAATAGTCAGAAAGAAACAAGAAGTCATGTCTCACCATCTGAAAGAGGATGAGTGTGTTTGTTTTAGCCTTTTAAGACCATGACCGGCTCCCGTGCCCTCTGGGTTCACGTCTTTGGTGTTTGAAAGAGGAAAATATGAATGCATGAAAAAGAGGGGCGGTAGCTGGTAAAAGTCTAAGCAAGCGCACTTTAACAAATTGATGGCTAGAACAGCTTGTGTCAGCTCTGGAGCACTTTTAGCTGACTGGGACTTTCTATTGGCTCAGGGGCCTTTCTGAGTCTCGCAGGGTTGGCACCATTGTTGGCATCTCTGGGCAGCTTGTCCCTGACACGCGTCAAACCCCAGCATCAGGGTTAAAGTGTATAGCATTGTCCAGATAAAGTCTCTAACCTCTTTGTGTCTGTATGACACTCAGAATATAAGCCAATATTATTGCTACTTCTTCGGCCTCTTGCGCTGAGGTGGTGTGTTTGGATTTTTGGACCTCTTACTCAGAGAGTCAGCGGAGGACGTCTCAAGCAAGTATTAAATATTTAAAGAATGAATGACTAAATAACAAATGAAATAATGATGAGTTATTCAAACAAAGTCTGAGTCACTTACTGTTTCTCGGCCTTCTCCCTGTCATCCAGGAAAAACAGCGCAGTGGCCAGGAAAAACATGCCCCCCAGGACGATGATAAAGGGACAGAGCATGAGGGCATAGCCCAGACTGAGGAACCGCCACAACGCTGATGTAGCGTAGCTCTGCTGAAGGGCGTCGGAGATCTGCAGCCAGGCACGCCAGCACAAATACACAATGACAAACACACAAACGCACACAGACAAACAGACACAAGAGAAGAGAAATTATATTCAAACTAATCATCCAGCAAAAGTTCTTAAAATATCCTGTAATGCTCTGACACACATGGCGCTATGCTGCTCACACACTCCCACTGAGCGCTTTACCAGAGTGAGTTCTGCCTGTTTCATCATAGCAACAGATAAAACACGTGGCGTGATGTAAGAGGCCCTGTTTTTGTTTCAAGCGAGGCAGGATTTCACAGATAATAGCTCATATTGCTGTCGAAGGCTTGAGTAAGACTGGCGTTCAGTCTGTCATGCACGGCGCTGAGGAAAACAACAGCTGGAGAATGGTGGGTGTGAAGTGACCATTTCTGCCTCCCAGTGTCACTCACAAGGCAGCTCTCAAGCGCGCATAGATCACCGCACTGACAATCGTGACGGAGAGGAGGCTGCCGATGGTTGCTTTTAGCAGATTGTGTGGATGTATGCGCAGCAGGAACGAGAGGGGGCTTCTCGTCTGCGTGTGGGTGAGAGCCTGAGCGGCCATAGGTCACCCCGGCAGAAGCACATTGATTACATGTTAGCGTCAGCAGAATGAGATGCTCTACGGGGGGAGCTTGAGAACTGCTGACAGGAGGATGTCGGAGGGAGTGACCGTGTGTGTACAGTACGTGTTCATGTGTGCATGTGCGAGGCGCTTGAGTACATGCATCACGAGGAGCGATCGGAGAGAGAGAGGGGTTGATGGAATAAAATAACTAAAATACACTTGTGAGACTGAATCTGGTGTACGTCCAGCAGCTGTGTGTGTGGCCAGTGCAGAGCTATTTTGTCAGGTACAGTAAATTGCCTGCAACTTGCACAGTGCAGCTTAGCTAAAAATACATAGCAAACTGCTGCATGTCTAATTATCGAGCTAGAAGGCATTTCTTGGGAGATTGCTGAGAGATTGTTCCTGGCGTTCCCCTGCCACCCACTCTGCCTGCGGCCATGTCCTACTCATACAGTATAGGAGAAGTCCATTATGTGTTTCTCGGGGGATTCTAATGTGACAACTGCCTTGGTCTACGTGCTGATGGAGGGGGCTCTTGGCTGAAGCTCAGGAGAATTTCAGATGTACGAAAGCACTTTTTTTTATACAACAGGAAGTGGCAGTTATGGGGCATTTGGGCACCAATATCTGCAGGCGTTCCCACAAAAGGCAACTATGGTGCACTGGGAAATCCACATTGGTTTGCAGAGTTGAGTAAATCATCTGCAGGCCTGTTTGGTGCACATGTCAAAACACAATTGTGAACCAAAAGGACTGACTCACTGGCTCACTTTCTCTTGTGGTTGCTTAGCAATAACCACCAGTCTGTTTTTCTTGAGATTCTCTACTTTGCTCATTCACAGGATCTGTGCCAGTCTGCATGGATGAGTGTATATCTGCTCAGCGTGCGTCACGACAAGTCCATCACACTCGCGTGCTAAACCTCAGTTCAGGAACTGAGGCAAGGAACGGTGACGCACTTGGAGCATTCTGGGCCTCGTTGGTCGGGGGTTTGAGGAGGAGTGAGAAACCCCCGGACATTCAGTATGTCACTCAGAGGAGAGTCGTGACCCCGGAGGCTGGATGGAAAACCTGGGTGACTGGCTAGCTGTGGGGCCATGTCTGGGTAACTCTGGCTGGCAGTGTGTGTGTGGGCTGCATTATTCTGACATTTGGAGCTTGCTGGAATATTACTGTACCACAGCAATTGTATTAGACAGCCTCCATCATCATTTCCATTGTCAATTAATCATCAGTTTTTCAACTAATTTATTTAATTGTTTAGTCTATGAAATGTCAAAAAATACCCAGAAAAATAGAAAAAACAGTCTTTCAAAGTGCTGTATCTCTAAATGTGTCAACAGGAAGTTTGTACAACATAAGATGACACCGGGTTTTATTTGAGCTGCAGAAACAATACAGCGCCAGTCTTTGAGCTGGATTCTGTTTCCCAGAATTTTTTTTTTAATGCCAATTTTGTTCAGTCTTTTGAAGAGCTTGTCTGTACTTGGAGATAACTTACTGCTCCTTTTATTTGGCTTTGACAGGAGTTTAACATTTCCATTTAAGGAAAACAAAACAAAACAAAGCAAAAAAAACAAAACAGGACACTTTCAATGCAGCTCGACAGACAGACAGCTGCGTCTGTTGCCAGCCTGTCAGGCCCCGACAGAGGATCTCGAGGATCAGTTTGATTCACTAATCAAAGACTTCCACTTTGCCTTTGTTAACATGACCTAGGCTGTGAGCCAGAGGCACGACAAGGAAAAAGCAATGTAAACACATGACACTAAGGTAGTCTATTTTCTCCCAGTAATTTACTGGCACCAAAGTACATCATAAATACTGATATAAAAAGTTAAACATTAGGATATGGTGTGTAGATTGTGACATGCAGTATGGCCGTGATGTTACTGCAGCATGTTTTCGTGTGTTGTCCATGCAAAAGAGCTCATTTTTCCTTGCTTCCTGTGTGCTCAAAAAAGGCATACAGAATGTGTACCTCCATGGAGTTACTATTTAACTTCAGAAATGTTCATTCTCTATTTGGAATGAGAAGAATGCTGCTTGACAGTCTGAGATGGATCCTGTTTCACAGTCCATTGAGTAGCGAGCAGCACTTGTATTCTGGCCTCCTGGATGCTATTCTTTGGGTGTATGTGTGCAGTTTGGATGGTGGTGGTGGTGGTGGGGGCTGCTGGGGGTTGGGGGAGTGACCGTGACCTTGAGAGGCCTAGCGTCCCAGTAAGAACCACTCTCTCATCTCCTGACCAATCAAATACAGTAACACCGGCCCCTCCTGGGAACTGTGAGATTTACTAGAAAACGCCACTGACAGCCTGAAGAGCTGTGGTGAAATCACAACTCTGTTCACCAGCCCTCCTGAGACGTGTGCTAAAAGCTCCTCTTGTACCTCACTTCGCACTGGCCCACTTAAAGCTAGGGCTGAACTGGTATCTGAATACATCGTGTGTATGAATGTAGCGCTTACAGATTCGCTGAAGCTGAGCGTTCCAGCTGGGATTTACGAGCTAGGGTAAATCTTAAATATGCTTCCCCCCCCCTCCCCCTCACCCTGATCGCCACACAGAACCGCATCTGGGAGAGTCTTACCAGGCCTATCAGGTACGGACTTCCTGCGTCACCCAGGAGATGAGAGGTGAAGCTCTGAAAGGCGACCGCCGTTGCTCTCCGCGTGGGGATAACGACAAACTGCACAGAGAGAAACGAAGGGTGAAAAATACATGAGACAGTGTAAAGTAATGAAGAGACAGAGGTAGAAAGATTCACTCAGCCATGTTAAAACAACTCTTGCAGTCCTCAATTATGTAGGCACCTCATTGGGTCAGAACACCCCAGGCAGACCTGTCAGTCACAGTAAAAATGTCAGTAATGGCCTGTCTCTGTCTCTACATACTCACCACAGTCTCCATCCTAATTACAAATTAAGGAGCTGGTTGGTACACCCAACTTACTGAAAGTCTAATTTCATTTGGCTCACTCGACCGCCTGTTTTCACTTTTAGATACTAAAAACCAACATCAGAAAAAGGGCTCCCCTCCATTTGTTTCCATGAGCGGTGTATGAATCAATCTTGGTAAAGACAGTAATTATCAGCCCCACCAAACTGTAGCCAACAAGGTCCGAGTCCACTCACACACTTCACAACTCAAAACTCTAATTGGATGATCGCTGTTTGTTATAGTTTGTTGCAGGAATTTCCAGTGACCCAGTGGATAAGTATAGGTTCTCAGTACTCACCATTAAAATGTCTGCTGTTATGGCCCAGTTCAGGAAAAGCAGCGTCTCTCCTATAAATATGCAAACCTAAATAAAGAAGAAAACAATTGGCCATTTAGTGGTGCTAATTACGATCAGCCAATTTCCACCGCACAAAAGACTTGTAACCAGACATGAAGCCAAAAGAGGAGGTTGCACTTATTGCTACCGTGTGAGTGGGAATCCACTGCTGAATAAAAGTGCTTTGGTTGCTGCGGTTTAAAAACATGTTATTATGCTGTGCCCCAATTATACATGGAGGTGCAGGCCCTCATTTTGGTCCCATTGAAACGAGTATTTAGCCTGCGAGCTGAAAAACAGCACAGGAAGATAAGGATTGTTTATTTTTGTCCGTATATTCAATGTGGAAACATTTTAACACTTCCTAAGTTTCCAGCTCCTACTTCTGAATGGGTGGAGCAGAAAATGTAAACTTTAAATAACAGAGTAGACTTGACGTACAGCGCACTATGTGTACACGTAGGCGACTGTATGTACACGGGCTGGTAGCAGCTGGTGTTGCTATTTGGCCACTTTCTTAAAAACAGACCCAGAGGGATTTGGCCTGCAGTGGAATCTCGTGTATCTGTATTGGCTGGTTTCGTCTGGCACGGTTTAACACGGCCGGTTGATGTGTGTTTCCTGCTGGGGAATAACCCTTGTGCCAGTGAGCCAGACCTACAGTACAGTACAGAGAGAGCCACAGAAGGAGCCTGACAAGGGAGATGCAGAAGTCTGTTCTGAGAGCTGCGAACCAGACACCGTGACCGACATGTTGCCTCTTAGAAGACAGAAGCCCGGCCTTCCCTCAGATTAGCTGCGTGTTGACGAGACAACAGCTGCGAGGGGTCAATCGGCCTCGGCAGAGCAGCACCGACCGTTACAGCCACGTCACGCCTTATAATATGACACATCTGTCAGTGCTTCTCCATGAAACCTGAGCTGATCACTTACAACTGCTGCTGTACTGTACGATGATCTAATAATGTACAGTAGTCTGAGAAGAAGTCACATGTTTGAAGGCCTGTTATGGTTAAAAGACTATTACTGTTGTATGTTTTCATACAACAAAATACTTTATTCTTCCTTGGTAAGATAAAAAACATTTGAGAGCATCAACCGCCCCCATCTCTACCCTTTGTGACCAGTACAAAGAAAGAAATCTGGTGTCACTCGAGTGCATCAGCAAAAGCCCTTTCTGTCACGCAGCGTTTGTCTAAAATTGAGTTGGACAGATCTGTAATCATGTAATTAATATGGATACTTCTGCACTTCAGGTCTAATTGGCTGAGTCATGCTTCTGTCAAACACCTGATAAATGTGCGCCTTTGACCTCATGGGAGTTCATATCCATTTTAATTCATTTAATTAAAACCACCACTTATACAAGTAATTATTCGTCATTTAGGAACTACTTTCTTTTGCAGCTGTTGAAAACCAGAGTAAATGGAGTATGAAGCATTTAATAAATATAATTTTTATATAATATTTTCATTCTGTTTTTATTGGAATAGTGTGTTATTGTTTGATAAAAGCTGGCTTAACATCCTGATCATACAAACAAGATTAGATACTTAAACACACCTCACATATAGTGTTAAACAGTAAAACGCCTTAAAGTCAGAAGCCAGACATGCCAAGGTCAGCCAAGGTCGCATATTTAGGATACGGAAGCCTGTTTGTTATGTTCCCTTACACGCATGGGAAATATTTTCCATCTTTTCCAGCTTTCCAGCGTTATTACCGCCCAACTTGTTGAGAGTTAGTTCCTATTCCTTTGTCTCTGATAAGAGCGAGAAATTTGTGCTTGGTGAGTCCCAGAGTGCATTGTTTCAGGGCAGTGATTGTTAAGTTGCACCCTTTCCTGCTTCGCAAGGCAATTAGACACACAAGCTCTCTTGGCATTCGCCTGAGACTCTTAACTTCTGGCCAGAGGAGTTATGAGACACAGCTACCTGCAGCGGCTCCTGAGGCCATCTCAATCTAACCTGCAATTAACGCTTTTCATTATGAGGCGCAACACCCACTCACTGCCTCTGGGCCTGAAAGGAACTGGCATCAGACAAGGTGTCCTCTTACTGCTTTATTCTTGATTCACCCCACCCGATGAGCTTTCACTAAGCCTTCTCTTGTTAGACTGGTTGCCAGACTTTCCCTTTTAATTCTCAGCCCCAAAGGCTAATCCATAATTAACATACTAGTATTGCTTTTTGTCAGAGGGACATTTTTTACTGTTGATTCTCAGAAGTAGAAAGCAAAAAAGGACCTAATCACAACTCCCTCCACTGATTAAAAAAGGAGTCTTACGTAAGCTCCTACGATGCTCTTCTTGGCCACCACGAAGATGAGGCAGATGAAGATGGCCGAGCCCAGCATGCTGACAGCGCACACGAGCGGGTCGGCTCGCTCTGTCTTCTGGCGGCACAGGCGTGTGGTGGCCGCCCCGATGACCACGCCTAACAGACCCGTCACACAGGTGATTGCCCCAAAGATTAGGCTAGACAGGAGAGCAGAGACGTTATTTACAATATATATCATGCAAGTTTTTAGTCCATGCAACCACGCAGATGAAGTTGCAGCTAAAATATGCACATTCAAAAAATAGCATGGGTTATTATAAAGGGTACAACATTGAAATACTTCCAAAATCAACAGAGCTATTGTATATTATCCACCTAAACCCAGTTCATCCAGCTTCTTATGTGTGGTACACAAAGGATGCTGGTATCTTCCTCTTTCACAAGGTTTCCGATTAAGCCAGCGGTTCAAAGCCTGCACTCTGTGTTCAGTCATTGACCTCTCACCTGTCTGTGCTACTGCAGATCTCTTTTGTGCAGGCCTCTGCCGTCTTCTGCACCACCTGGGCTCTGGCCAGGTACAGCGGGATCCACATACCAAACGCACCTGTGGCAAACGACACCGCCGCCGACGCCAGGGAGGAGAACACGTAGCTCCGGCTAGCCACAAAGAAACACACGAACACACACAAAATCAAACAGATGATTATCTTGGCTTAGAAAAGGAAAGAAATAAACAAGCAACTGTTTTCTGTTACACAATCTCAAACATCTCACTTGCTCTGACTCTCTCTTAGTAAAACTCATCTGATAACAACTGCAAACAGATAATACAGGAGTTTGGGAGATTATCTGGTTGGACAAGATTAGCATTATCTCCAAGGTGAGAAAATGAGAATTTAAAGCAGCTCTGGTGCTAAATGGTAAAGTGAAATGGTATGCAGTTAAGGCTGACAGTTTTATGTAGGAGACAAAAATAACACACTATTTAACGCTTTTCATGTTTCCATAGGTGGTGAATGTGGGAAACTGTGTACAGCTAAAAGTCACAGGGGATGCAAGGGATGAATATGTGGTTGCTCTCCTAAAATAGTTCTCATAAACCTGCATGGTTACATTACAGTAACTATATAGAGTTTATAACATTTTTTTAAAGAAATGTAGCCCACTGGTCATATAATAACAAGGGCCTACAGTGTCATGGATGCAAAGTTCCCTTCACAGTTCAGCAGTATTGCAGAGTGGTGGTGAGTGAATGATACTGGTTCACTGTGTCTTGTGTTGACATTTCCATGCCTGTAATGGCTACTACAGGCTAACGTGAATGTATGTGAGTAGGTGTGTTTGTTTGTATCTAATAATCTGCCAGTTATTTTTTCAATTAATCATTTTTGTCTATTAAAAATCAGAAAACAGTAAAAAAAAAAGAAAAAAGCCCATTATAATTTCCTACAGCCCAAGGTGATGTTATCAAAAGTCTTGTTTTGTTGAACCAACAGTCTGAAACCAAAAGATATTGAGTTTCCTATAATGTTAGGACAAAGAAAGCAGCAAATTTTCATACTTCAGACCAGTGAATGTTTGGCATGTTTGCTTGAAAAGTGACTTAAACGATTAATCAATGATCAAAATAGTTCAATTAATTTCATGTTGATCGACTAATCGGTTAATGGACAAGTGTAAGCTAAATTGAAAACATGGCTCTTAGTGATCATCTGGAGGAAAGAATTATGATTTTGGGATCTATACGCTGAACAAGTAAACAGGTCAATCTCCCGAAATCTGGTGTGTTCTCTGAAGCTTACTTCTTGGCGAGCGCCTTCATGTCACAGAACCAGGAAGTGCGGGTTTTGATACGTCCTCCCATCTGGTCAGCGCTGCCTCTCTTTGGCTCAGGCACGAAGAACAGGATCAGAGTTCCTGCGGTGATCCCTAAAACTGGGGACACCTACCAGGACAAGAAAGACCCATGAGACCCGAGACCATGTTAGCACATCACGCTGACATGATATTCAGAGGGGGTGTGGTTTGGAGGGGGGCAGACATGAGATGCGGGACAAAGAACAGTGTGTTTACAACCTGAATGGACGGCCACTGTGTTTGCCGATACGCCTGACATCCTATACAAGCCCTCTGGAGCTAAGAACATTCCCTCTGCTTACTCTGTTGGCACTGTGTGTGTGCGTTTATGTGTGTGTGTGTGTGTGGGCTTGCCTATGTGTGTAAGCATATAAGACTCTAAAAGAGCTTTTTGGCTTTGAGAGCTGCTTTGTGAGCTCTGCACCAAGGTGAAAACCTCACAAGTGCCCATCTGCGATTATGTTCACTATCATCCTTTATGGGTTATGAGGTAGCATGTTTGTGCATGTGTGTGTCTGTATGGGGGAGACAAAGGCAAGAGGCAGGATGGGATGTGTAGGAGAGGATTTGTTTGAGTAATACAAATTGCTCACAAAAGCAAAACCAATTTCATCTGTCAGGGGAAATTCATCATATTATATTCTGTAGCCCATTTATATGCATACGTAGTGGTACTGTGAAACACGTGTGTGTGTGTGTGTGTGTGTGTGTAGGTCTGTGTGTGTGTGAGTGTGTCCTCAAGTTTTTCATTGAGGGAGCAATTCTGGGTCTGATGTGGCTCATTACGTGGCTGATAATGCGGCTCAACATATTGGTTATGAGTGTGAGGATCACACCAACACTGATCATTTCCTTCCCTATACTGTGTCTTCTCTACAATCTTCTTCTGCTTGTGTGGAGCGACTGAATTCAATCAGCATCCACATCTTATAATGAAGAAGAATCTTAAAATGTGCTTTGGGCAAGAGGCAGCTTAATGGAAGATACAGAGCTCATCTCAAAGAAAGAAAAGAAATATCTTTTTTTTTTTGCACACACTCCTTGTATGGATGGTTGGCAATCCAACAAATTAGCCACTGCCCTCTCTTGCTCCTCATTTCTAGTTCCTTCTTATCGTCCACAGTTCTGCTAAACAAGGAAAGTAGCTGGAACACATCGGGCAAAAACAAACGGAAGTGCTGCAGTGTTTTTTCCTTAAAGCAGGATACTGCTGCACAGAAGTCGTTTCATGTCTTGGTATTTGTTTTCCTCTGCATGCCACACCGGTGATTAATTGGCTTTGAGATTGTTTTATTGGAATGTCATCGTGGCTGCTGTGGAACAAACTGCCCCGCTCTTTGTGTGTTTTTTAATGCTCCACCAAGACAAGAAGAAATGGACGTCCTGTTTCCTCAAACCCGGCAAGCTGTCATGTCCAGGAATCTCTTCCACCACGACATGCTGAGAGAATGTTTAATGTCTTCCTTTAAATGTCAGTCGGTTCATAAGAGGAGTCAGGTCATCATTTGTTTTAAGGATTTTAAAAGCTGACCCTGAAGTCAGCGGCTCCTGGGGAGTCCTGTTAGACCTTTCATTGGCCCTCTCCATTACTGCTGGTATGCCTTATAGAGCTGTTCGCTTCTAAACGTTTTGTCTCAAGTGGAGTCCCAGTAAAAAAAGTGCTATGACAACAGTGATTTATGCTCCTGGTTTAACACCTGTGTCTGCTCTTAAGTACGCAGTAAGTGTGCTACAGCGAAAAACAGTCTAGTAAGGATTTTCTTTTTGAAGCAATACCCTATCAAGGAGGGACATCTCAGCAAATTTCTGCTGATAAATTTCTCTTGAGAGTGGAAATTAGCCTTTAATTAAAAGGGATCCAGCTTAATGCTCTTGGAGCACCTTTGGGGCATTTGGTGAGCCAGTACGTAGCAACAAATGAGTCTTTGCCAGGTCAGACTAAAAACCCTGCTCCCTTCTCTATCACTGCCCTGCAAAGACGCTTAGCGCCTTCTCTGGTACAGGTTTTCATTTCTTACAGCTGATTTTTGCTTTCTCTGAACAACATCTTCTCCTCAAATGCTCATCAATTCCCCTATCATTTCCCTTCCATGCATCATTGTTCTCCTTTGTGTAAAAACGGTGTTGTTGCAGATGCAATGGTACGCTGGTGGTTATTGCACATGCATTTAGAATTGTGTAGTGTACCTCCAGCAACCACTCCCCAAAGTGTGCAGCTAACAATGAAACCTTGCTATGTTTTATTAAGTTCCTGCACTGAAAAAGACACTATACACAGGTTTTGGAAGCAGTAACACCTTGTTATTTCACCGAGGCCGACATTGATCCTGCTTCACCGGATCCGACCTCCATGGGTAAAGTGTAATGAAAGATAAATGTGTTTACAGCGCCTGAGAAAGAAAAAGCTAGCTTTAGTCTGGATTTCTAACAGAAATCCACTTTACTTGCTGCAGCCATTGGATGAGAACTAAACCGCCACAACTTCCAGCTTTTTTAGCTTGAACACATATTAGAAGATGTTGAGTGAGTTGGATATTAAAATCTTTAGAAATGTTTTAGAAAGGGTTTTGTAGGAGGTTGGAGGCTGAGCTGCTGCTGATGTTGAGTTGTCCAGCCTTTAGCTCTCTCTGCTCTGTCACTTCCCTACAATGTCAGGGCCTGGACCGCCTGTTCAGCCATGTGTGCCCTCCCGGTGCTTCTGCCACCACTGACCCCTCTAACCCCAGATCCATGACAGGCCTCACCACCGAGCCCTGCAGGAGGGGCTCTTCATCTGTCTTTGTGTGCATGTTTGTGTGCTGTGCTGCTGCTGCTGCTGATGCCCTTACCCTCAGTGCCCAGTGCCAGTCTCCTGCAGCCACCTTGGCGCTGGAGCCCAGGATGTAACCCAACCCACTGCGGAGAGACAGAAAGACATTGCAACACAAAACATTATATACATTACTCTGAACCTGCTCCACTGAGGTCTGTCAGTGCATGTTGTATATTAACTATATGAGTCAGTGTCCTGAGTTAGCTGAGTCTGTCATTTCTATCACTCAAGCTTACGCCTACACTACACACATCCTGTTGGTAGTGTGATTAAAAGCTGCGTTGAGTGTTTGGGTACTTGACATGGAGAGCCTATGACAGTGTAACTGATCAAAGCACCTTGGCTAGTTGGTCTATTTGTGGACATGTGATTTGTGCATGTAGTCACGAAACGCAGGTGCAAAGTTGTCGCCCATGACCCAACAGAGTGCAGTACTAACGTGGGTGTCAGGCCGAAGGCTGTGTGTTGTCACAGTGTAATCCAATTTCACCGCAGTTTACTTGAGTTAAGGGGTGTTTTGTGTGTCATGCAGGGAAATAACAGTGAAATGCTTTGGGGGAAATGTTGCTAGATCAGATCAGATCAGATCAGATAGAGGGGCCCCTATGCCGTGATAAGCCTCTGCTGCTGGATAGCATCAGCATTTAAAGAACAAAGAGGATTCAAGTAGTAAACTGTGTTCATCCCTCCAGTACAGTTCCAGAGTCTTGGAGAATCTATGCTAAGAAGCATTGAAGGAGTTCTTGGTGGCCCAATACCTTACTAAGACATTTTATGTTGTTTTTTCCCTTTCATTTGTCACCCATGTCTACCTTATTCCTACAGTTTATTAAGCCTCTTCACTAGAATCAGTCAGTACAAGTCAATCAGACTTCCTGATTTCTTAGAGAACCTGTTTGTCCCCATGTACTGAGCCTCTGACCAAGAGATGCTGTTTTCAATTAGAATAGCAGATTGGAGCAATTGATGATCAAATGTAGCCAACAGCTTTACAGTGAGTTCTTATCAGCATTAGTTGCTAGAGGGCCAATACATGTTTAGCTGGTTTTACTCACACATCTACACACTCACGTACACAAGGGGGGAAATGGTCTACGGTTGTGCTTCCATGATTAGTTCTCCAAAAATAACACCGCAGTATAAACAGGCTCAGACAGCATATGATATTTCCAGTGAGTGACTAACAGCTAATCTTATCAGAGTCCGCCCAGAGAGTGTTTGGAAAGTTCAACACCAACAATAAAACCAGCATGAAAAATATGCTCACATCAAACACTGGCGTCGCACAGAAACCTGTTTAACAATTATAGGGAAAAAAGGAGAGCAGGGGAATCCATTTCCTGTGAATCCGGCCTAATTCCTGAGGTCATTTCCTGGAAATTGTCAAAACAACCTCAGTAAAGACAAACAAGTGGGAGACTGGATAGGATGTTTGACTGCACTTTTCTGAGGCCCACTCTTTTACCTTCTATTGTCTGTGTTGCTGGGCAGTTTACTGTGACCCAAACATTTTGGCAGCTCATAACACAACCACTCAGAGGGCAGTTTAGTCTTTCCTTTCCTCATCTGTCCAACTGTCTCCAATCTGCCAGTAAAAACTCATATGATTAGTACACTAAATTAGTTATATAACCATTCATCACTGTGGTTTGGTCTGCAACAACAAATTTAAGTGACATGTTACACATACATGTAGTGTAATGCTAATGTTTGCAGTGTTGAGAGACTACAGCACATGTCCTCTTTACTTTGCACTTCCTTGTGTGTGTCTGCATGCAGAAGCTGGAACACAGCGCAGCATGTGGCAGCTCAGGCACATGCTGTTAAGCGCTGTATATAACGATAAACCTCAAGTGGCTCCTGTGCCGCATCCACCGGTACATTCATCTTTTATTACTTTGCTTTGTTTGTTTTCTCCCTGTGGCCCTTTTTCTGATTGAATGAACTGAAAAGGCTGGAGATTTGAGCTTAATAATACCTCCTACTCCCACACCCCACACCACATCTCCAAAAAGCCTCCCACCCTCCTTTAAGCTTCGCACAATTGTAAGTTCTGCTTTTCTTACTGCAGAAGGCTCTTTGTGTGGCTGCTTCTGAAAAAAAAAAGAGCCAGATAGGAGCGAGGCTGACCTTCTCTATGTGAGGATAATTTCAATTATCTATGCTAATTCTCCTGATTCCTTCGTACCTTTGGATTTAACATTTGAAGAACTGACTGGTTTGGATGAAATAACAGATTTAATATCATAATATAATCAAGCTATATTCTCATAAATGTCTGCATGAGCATCTCCCAAAATAGATCATATATCTTGTTGTTTCCAGGTGTCTGCTTCAAGAATACAGGATCTGTCTGGCTCTTACCTTCCCAGAGGGATGGCCAGGTAGAAGACAGAGAGCATCATGGTGCGGCTGTTATTAGTGAACAAGTCTCCTATGATGGTGGGAGAGATGGAGGAGTAGCTGGACTCTCCGATACCCACCAGTCCTCTGGAGAGTACAAACAGCCAGTAGTACTGCAGAGAGAGAAAAAGAAAAAGAGAAAAGATATAGGAGTTTTGTTACCAAGCTCTTTCTGTCAAAGCACAATGTCAACCCAACCCATTAGAGCAGAAAACAGTCTAACTCTACCTCTAACCCAGAGTATTCTCGGGGTTAAAGGTAGAGTTAGCAGTAGCAGGTCTGTAAATGTCTATAATGTTCACATATACTGAACTACACATACTGTACAAGATTACAATTATTAGCTGTCAGCACCTTGCTGATTCAATAATGATTCACCACTTAAGTGTTTTGACGCAGTTTGAAAAGTCACATGTATTTTCTGATGCAACCATCTACCAGATAAGCAGAGGTGGACACTCCTGAAGCTGATGTACAGGATTGGACAATGAATTAACACACGCGTCACGCACAACATCACAAGCATGTGATGACTTTCACAAACTCGTGATATTGTTGCATTTCTGCACAACACATGAACATACAGTCTATCACATTAAATTTAAATGTTGAGATTTTGTTGCACATGGACCAAAAAGTTGGAGGTTATCTTGATCAACCAAATATATTGTGCTTAATGAGATTGTGAAATAGCATCATGTCAGCATTTTAATGTGTTTAATCCTATTTAGCTATATTAAATTACCACGGCATATTATCTTCCATCAGTTGTGATACATTGATAAATAAAAAGATGAATACTTAAAAGGCTTTAACAGGAGCATGCACGCTGGCGGGGGCACCTGTGTAGGCAACTGGATTGTTAACTGTTTCCATGGAAACCACTACTCACTGGATATGGACTCCCATGCCTGCTTGTGAAGCTGCAAAGAAATCTGGTTCCCCCACACATGTGGAATGACGCAAACTGCAAATACTGTCCACTAATTGGCGTACTGTCTGTTACTCCCATGAGTAAAATTAGTTGCATGTAGAACTTGTGCAACTTGTCAATGTTTCAGTGAAGTTATATTGTTTCATGGTGATATACACTGTAAGTATTTTATTCCTTGTTAGTTTTTCTTTACATAATGTGGGATATTTTTCTACTTCCACCTTAAACATATGCAAGCACATTGTGGGCCCTGACAATGTGAGACTGTGGTGTGTGTGAGTGTGATAAGGTTACACTCTGTAGGGTTTGTCAGCAGTGAAAAGAGATTAATGAAGGTGCTGTAGGCAGCAGAGGCAGAGCTGAGACGGGGATCCCTGCGCTGACCTGAGCTCTCGGCCGTCAATCCAGGCCTCATGCTGGTGTATGGGACATAATGTCACGAGGTCATACACACAGCCATCAAACATCCTCTGGAGACTGCACACACACCTCACTGTAAGATGACACTTAAGGGATGCATCCAAAAAAACTGTCCCTGCTGTGGTATTCACCCATATCATTTTCAATCTTATGTGTTTACAGTTGCCTTAAACTGTTTTCCTCTGCTTCTTCTTTGGTGTTGAATGTGAGCTGCTGTGTTTATGATTAATCACAACTGCGCTTTCACTGCTGTATATCTTGGCGTTTGTCACATTGTCTGGAGTGATTTACAGTCAGTCTATTTTCTTCTTTTAACGGGCCATCGTTTAGTGGGATCACGATGGTGGTTCTTTTTGTTTGTGTGGTCACCAGACCGTCATCGCCACTTGGAACAGAAATGCTAGTCAGTGGCAACAACAAAAAGCAGCGATGCCAGGACAGAGCCACAAAAATGAGGTTTCCAAGTTGTAAAAGCAGATTGAAGACAACAAAGAGATAAAACAGAATAAGGAGCTTTGGGAGAATCCACTCTTTTCAAAAGTTTTGAACCTATTTTCCAAAAAGAGCCATGCCACCGGCTCTGTGAGGCTGCACATACACACAGCGACAATTGAGCTAAATGCTAATGTCAGCATGCTAAACATGCTCACAGTGACAATGCTATCATGCATATCTTGTCAGGTATAATGTTCACCATCTTATTTTAGCATGTTAGCATTCTAGCATTGTTTAATTAGCATTTACTATCAGCTTAAAACACGTTTAGGCAAGTTTTACAAAGTGTTTTTCCCACTTTACTTTCTGCACATTTTATAGCACAGAGACAGTTTCCCTTAATGCTCAGAAAACACTTATATCTATTTCATAGGACCTAGAAGACTTGACACTAATTAGTGGCACATTTTAATATGCTACTTTGACTATAGAAGAAATCTGTCCTTATATTCAACACTTTTAGATATCATCTCTTCAGTGCATTCAAGACGATACTTTGTAATGAAGTGCTATAATTTACTACCCACTTTCCATCATCCATCATTCAGTCATTATTTCAAATCAATAAAAATAATATTTCTATATCATTATATCATTTTTATATCATTATACTAATAACCTTTAGGGCTAATAGCTCATGCCATATGCTCCAACCACTAAAAAATTATGACAGGTGAGATATACAATCTGAGGTGCTTTATGAGGTCAACATTAACACTGGTAGCATATAAAAACATATTACAGCTATAAAGATGACAATCATCAAACAAATGATAAACTGTCCTAAAAAGAATAAAGGATCATCAATCCACACAGCCAGGCTTTTTCACAACAATAGTAGTCCAGTGGTCATTATCCTCGTCTCACCCTCTTTTTAGATGAAAGTAAATGAAATGAGTCATGCTTTCTATTGGATAACATTATAAATAGACTGCCACTAATGTGTTTCAAATTTCAAATGGCCTACAAGTGATCATTTTATGACGATAATCTGTCGTGGTCACGCAGAAAAAGGGGTGCATTTTCACTTTATGGCAGTGGCAAATTTCTGTTGCATAAGATCTGAGTTCCGTATCTGCTGCAAATCCTTCCAAAATGCCCCAGAGTGTCTTAAATGCGTAATGATAGGACTCAGTTGTAAGTGGTCATTAACATTTCATTACATGTCATGTCTTTCATCTCTCATGGCGACAGCGCCGTAGAGCTGTTACATAAGAGCCATCTACTCTTGTCTCACTTGATTGGCACACTCAGGAACATGCCTTGAGGGCAAAGTTAAAGTTTGGGGCAAAGGACGGTGGGTGCTGAGGATCACTCCCCATCTCCTCATCAGTAGTCAGCGGTCTTTGTGGCATTTGTCAGAGGGGAAGAGGCCCTTAATTTCAGCTCAGCTTTAAGCAGCCTGAATGCATTTCCTGCTTAGGCAAATGGCTGCCATCTTGTCTCGTAGCAGACGTGTCTATAGGGGATTTAAGTCAAAGGATGCCCTCCTGACACCATCAACATCTCTGAGCTGTCAGTCCCTTCCACAGCTCTGGGCTGAAGAGCTTCGAAGTGAACAGGCTTACTCACTGGAGAGATGACACTGCGGGACTCCATGATGCTGCTCTGCAGACATGCCATGTGCTGCATAAATTTAACTAACGTGGCTCTTAATGCCACATATCCCTGCCAGTCAAGCGACTTCAGATTGTCACTCTGTTAGATTTTTATTACGGCTGTCCATCAAGGTTGTATAACGGGGTATGTCTACACCCCCCACGCATGTATACATGCACATGTACAGAGCCTTTTACTGTAATGTGATGGCTGCTCTCAGCGGGATACCCCTCCCCCATACCATCGCCCCCAAGAATATTGTTATTGTTTAATGCGTCCAACACCGCCCAGCAGACAGGGGCTTTTGGAGATATCAAATCTAAATCCACTTGTCAAGGGGCAGTGAAACGACAGAGTCTTATCTTCTAAAGCATTGTAATTGAGACATGTCTGAGACATGGGCCTTCATTAGTTGATTGGCTGGTAGCCAGTGAGAAAGAGAGAGAGAGAGAGAGAGAGAGAGAGAGAGAGAGAGAGAGACATAAAGAATGTCTACAAAGGCAAAGCGGGTGTCTGACTTAACGAGCGTGTCATTTCATTTCACTAGCCTTAACATCAAGCATATCCAGACCATAACAGAATAATTAGCTCGTCAGTGTAGACCGTATCACAGGGACGGCAGCCTAATAGAATAACACTGGAGCTCTTGTGCTGCCATTGTTCTACAGCTTCCGTCAGAGAGCGCATGCGATGTCGTACCTCTTTACTGATGAAGGAGCTCGACAGAGTAACAATGGACCAGAAGAAAATGCCACAGCTCAGGATGACCTTTCTGTTGAAGCGGTCGCCCAGGTAACCGAAGATGGGAGCTGCCACCATGAAGCTGCAGATGAAGACTGCGGAAGGAAAAAGGACAAGAGAAAATGTTACTTTGGATATAGTGACAGAAAATGACTGTTACGGTGTAGACATTTCAGCCTAGGTAATGCATGGATTCAGCTATTTACAGTATCATGTGTTACTTCATTGCCCTTTGTTGTAAATTCCTCAAATTCCAAGTGGAATGAAGTCTTTCAGCTTTCAGGTCCACTTATTAAGCCAAGACCTGTCCAGATCGACTGTGTGATACCAGTCAGCCAGAGACACAGTGAAGGACTGCCAGAGGACACCTCCATTCAACTCCAACCAATTAGGATTCCATTACACTTCACCTACACTAACTACAAGAAACCTGGCAAAAGAATATTAAATACAGAGGGTAACAGCACTGGGAAATGTCACTGTGAAAGGCGATGAGGGTTGTAAAGGATTCAATTTGTAAAATGAGATGGGGAGGAGAAGGAGTTGTATAAATGTAGTGCCCTACTGTAGGAGGATTGTAGGAAAAGCTACAGTTTGGAGTGTGGCCAAATACAGTAGCTGTTGAACAGACAGAGGGAGAAAAGAGGGCAACACAGAGAGGATTATATCTTGTCAGTTTGGTGGGATCGAACAAATCAAAAAGGTGGTGGAGGAAAAAAACATGTCAGGGTTTGAAGTATCACTGCTGGAGTTACAATTAAACTGACCAGATGCAAGGCGATTAATAGCTATATATCACATACCAGCACAGATTCTTTCCCACTTCCTTCCAGGGGAGAGGACCGTGGTGGCTGTGTGACCATAAATAATTCCTCCATCTTAATTTCCTACAACCAAACTTATGTCCCAGTGAAAGGAACACAAGTGCTTTAAAATGTGTTCCCCTAATTGCCCCACTGCTGACTGGGCAACTAGGCCTCGTTCTCAGGGCTTTTAGTCAATATTTATGAGGAGGACCAACCCAAACAGAGCTGAATTTTTAATGCTCTCAAACCGGGTTTTGTGTCTTTGCAGAGGAGAAAGGGCAGAGATGTTACTCTTGACAGCGGTGAGGGGAGCTGGGGAGGCAGGCTGGAGTGTTTTGACACATCATCAGCATAAACATACAGAAGAGGAAGGGAGGAGAGGAGATGAGAGAGAACGGAGAGGGGGGGGGGTTGTTATATAAGACACGGGCATCACAGTCCCACAGCTGCTGAGGCCAACGAACAGGATAAGGGACAGTAATCAGATTAGAGCATAACTGTAGTTTTGAACATGCGATATTATGGTATAATAAAAAAAATAGAAAAAGATGTCCTTTTCTAACCCTATTTTGTGGGGAGAGTTACCCATAAAAGAGTAAAAGCAGTCATGTTACATGACTTTGTTGCAGGTGCTTAAGTCTGTTATGCACTGTACTACATTCAGCAATAACCGATCAGCACACGTTTTATTCAATCGTTTGGTCGACTGATTGTCTCAGTCATAATTTATTTAGGACTACGTACATCATAACTGACTAATTCTGTACCCATGTTCTCTCTTTTCATTTTGTTTTCTTTACGTTTGTTTTTTGTTCTTTTCTTTTTCCTTTCGTTTGTTGTTAGTGCTATGCACAGTGTGGTTTTAATATTGATGCTGTTATGTTTTGCTATCTTTTCCATTTCCATTTGAAAAGAAAAACCCAAATCAAATACTGTAAAAAAAAGAAATAAAAAAGAGGTGAAACGTACAAAAAGCAGCAGCAACATGCACACAAAAACACATCAAATAGCATTTGGTTCTGGGAGAATTTCAGCACTTCTGTGAGAATACTCGTTTTCATAAAGCTGCAAACAATAGATATTCTGTATTGTATAATCACATTGCTTAAGGAAATATGGTGCCAGTGATTCCCACATTTTGTTTTTCAATTAATTCTAACACCACTGGCTCATTTTCTAACCTGACAAATAAAGATTAGAACAATTCATTATTTCACAGAGAACACTTGTACTGATGAACCATGCACAGTTATTGTTTGGGGCAAGTAGCTTTGCTTTAGAAAATATTCACGTCTTGTTATGTCTTAAGATGTAAATTAACGTTACAATGATATATCGATAGATATAACATCAAAACTAGTGGCTAAACTTTACTTAATTGTTGTTTAACTAATATTTTATACAAGAAACATCCATTCTCCACTCCAGTGTCACTGTGTCTTTTTGAGAGAAAAAAAAAATTGAATTATTATTAATAAATGAATCAGTTACAGTTTAGGTTTTCACAGATGCTGGGATTACTTTATCTGCTCATTACAGATATAATGAGTCTCTCCCACCTCATCCCTACAGTACGTTTTCCCTCTCTGCGACTCTCCTGTTCCATCTCTCCCTCTTGTTCCCTGCATTTCCCTCCTTCTCTCTCTTTCTGCAGCCTCCATCATGAGCATTTATGTGTCTAAGTGCTGCAGGTCTATTGTGTAATGCTAAATGACTCTGATGACTGCTCAGTGCAGGTCCAGCTCTCTAAAGAGCTTTACCAGCTCACCCTGCAGCCACAGCACTGCTGGAGAAACCACGCACACACACACACACACAGACACACACACACACACACACACACAGACACACTACGTACACAGAGCAGGGTGTTCTGCAGTGCATACTGGAGATAAGATGAGGGAGAGGTCCACAATCACCCACCACCAGCTGGTTCCACGTGGGTTTTAAAAGCCAGGGGCCCAGATCTCATTACTCTCACTGTTTAGCAGCTTGTCAAAAATACATATCCTCGTGTCATTAACTGACCCTGATTTACGTCATTGGCAGGGCCACACATCACCATCTCTCCGTGTCTTATTTCATGTTATTTTTCGATTTGTTGATAAGCTATGGCATTGTCTCAGGGCTCATTATCACCTCTTAGCAGTGTCAGCACATGGAAATAAAGTCAGGTCTTGACAGTGTGCTCGCATTTATTTACTGTTAACCTTGCTGCTTATCAACCTTGACGCTTTCTGTGCAAGGGAAAGGAGCCTCATGTTAATACTGGTTTAAAATCCTGCATGTTTGGTGTGAGTTTAGCGTCAGTGTAAGCCAAGAAGACACAGAGATAACACCAACTCCTTGGTACAGAACTTGGCAAAAACAAAACAAATATATATATTTTATCCAATATTTACGTCACCTGAGCGACCCGACGAGTACGTGTCAAATGAACATTTTCTCAAGAAGCTGCTTAGAACTGACAGATAAGATCATGAATTACTGTCACACTTGAGTTACAAATGAATGCTTTCTTTACTTCACCAGAGGCATAGGGGAATGCTGTCAGGTTGTTTATTCTAAGCAAAAACAGGTACACCCTTCTACAAGATCAGGGTGTGTTAGTTTCAATATCACAGCATTTTCTCCCATCAAATTCTTTCTAATCAGAGTCGGCACTATATCTACAAGAGAATCAAATACTGTATTTAAAATAGGCCTTCGTTTAGAATGACAATAAGACAAATTTCCTCCATTGTGGAAAATGTAAGATTGCCCATAGAACATGTTATTGTAAAGATTACAAGACGCAGTGTACAGTTTAATATGGATTTACAAAGGAGACACTGGTTCTTCACATTCTACTAAAATCAGCTGGAATCTTGGTGTCATTTTAATGTAATTAATCCAATGTTACACTGTATGTATTAGCAGATTGTGCATACACAGTCCCACATAGGAATAAATCTGCTTTATATAAGACACATGCTGTCACTGGGACCGGATGCACACTGATATCACACGTAACCTTTATGGAGGCTCATCTGCTCCCAGGAAATGCCCTGTCACTACAAAGACTGTGTATAAAATGATCCCACTGTTCTCCTGTCAGTCTTCTTTGAAGGCTGCAAACCTACAAGGGCCCAAATAAAGAAATCTGTCATGCTCGGAAACAATGATTTCCTCCTCCTAGTGCAACTAAGTTTGAGGGATCTGGTATGTTAAAAATTAAAAGAATGCACAAAAACATGTCCATGAGACTGCCAAGAAGCAAAGAAGTTTGAAAAGGCATCGGGTGTTAACTGAATGTTATGCATGCGGCATAATGGGCAGCGAAGACCTAGTGTAAGATATGTCTGGCTTCATTAGCAAGAATGGACTCAATGACGAGAAAATAAATGTGTTCGGTCTATTTTAGGGCATTGTAGGAAAGACAAACAAACCATGACGAACAATAAGTCTTCACAGATGCCAGGCCACACCCAAAACTCTCAGTGCCAGCAGTGAGATTTGCAAGTCTTGATAGGAAAAGCTTAATTATTCATAGCTCAATCTGCAGCGGATATGTTTAATGTTGCGGTCTGGAACACCTTAAATGGCCCCGTTGAACAGGTAGTTGGCTGAATGAATAGAAAGGTTTGATTGACATACCGTAAACAGCTCTTAATGTATAAAATGCTGCCTATCCTCACAAGTCACATTCCTGCGCTGACCACCATTGTCTCTGTGTTTATTCTTGTTTATGCGGTGGAATGCAGAAACAGTGCCATCAGAGATAAGCCCTGGCTAATCACCAAACATGGCAACCTCTCATAAATAAAGTACATACATAACAAATATTCAGCAGGAAAGCCCTCACAGCGAGGAGTTGATGTCTGGAGCAGACGTACTCTGTGGATGTTTACACTGCAGGCCAAAGGGGAGGAAAAGTTTTCATAACCTCATTTATAGAACAATGGTCAGCTTTGACTACTTCTTCAGACACTGACTGACTCAAGCTGCATTTTCAGTGTAGTAGAAGCAGAATTTCTTTTTATTATTGAACTCCAATTGATGTCAAACACCCCTGTTTGCACCTAAGAATCTAACACTTGACAGATTAGATGAGATTTCTTTATGGATAAGGAGAACAGAACATAATAAATGTTAATCATCTTTTTTTATAAGGCAGGATAGAGTATATTCCTAAAGGAGTTACTTTTAATTCTGATAATTACAGTTTTCACTGTTGGCGCGTAATTACGATATCTATCAGTGACAATGACGGCATTACACATCTATTTGTGAGGGAAGTGACTCAACCGTGGACTGGAAAACAACTTGAACAAGCCCTACAGTATCCTGACGTCTTGAGGCTTATGTAACATATTCCCCACTATTAGCTGAACAAAGACAGATTCCTTTCTTTTAAAACCATTGTTTATCTTATAACTCCCTCCTCTTAGGCTGAGTGAGTAATTGTCATTTCCACACCAGCCGCATAAGTTATGAAAAACAAGCTGTGCGGTTAATTAATAGCAAGGACACTTGTGACTCAATTATTATGTCTACTCATAAAAATGGAACACGGTAAATATGGAGATGATTCAGTGTAACCTTACTGAGTTTGTTTGAACAATTAAGGTCATTTATTAATGTCGCCTCATCTGACTGCAGGGACACCTTTGAGGCCAGTCTAGTAGAAGTGGTTTTGTATTTTAAAGCCTCTATAGAGTGGATGAATTCATCATTATTCATTCTAATCTTTTTCATTCTCTTTGTACCCAGGGCTTAAAGCGAAAAACTCAAAGTCTCTTGAACTGCTTCTGACAGAATAGATAACAGCAGTCCAATGACTAAACGCAAAGTTTCCCACAAAGAACACAAAGAATTCTAATTTCAGTCTTATATGTGCTTCAGGTAGGAGTGCCAAACCTGTTCTGGTGTCCTTTAAATTCCAAATAAGATGCTGCGCATATTTCTCACAGTCTCTCAGCGAGCAAATTACATCAATTACCAAAGTCTCAGCACATTCCACGAGAGGACAATGGCAGTGCGAGAAGTCTAAAAGCAGACACAGTAGTAGGTATACTGGAGACAGAGTCAGGTATTTAAGTGTAACATTACTGTATTGTCAATGTGATGTTAGACACAGGTGAATCATGCTGTATACATCTGCTGGCTACCTCTTTCTCATGTGGATAAGCCACAAGACAAAACCAGAGAAAAGTAAAAAAGTGTGTTCAGTAAGCTGATGGCCTGAGACAGTGTTTGTCATATATTTAATAATGGCTTACTGATATTTAAAAGTGTTTCATTGTATATTGGAACGACCCTTGACCTTTTAACACATTAAGGTTTTTCATTTAACAAGAAGCCAATGAGTCTGCAGTTATAAACAGTATGGTAAATGTCAGTGAGTCCTGACTTAATTATTTATCATCCTTCATTATCATCACCATCATCACATGTTATCTTTTATCATTAGAGGCACTTATGACGTATGTCTCATGGTGAATTGGTACCAAAGCCTTTTATCATCGAAGCACTGTAAAAAAAAAAAGAATTTAAATTGGTTGGTCTATTTATGCTTCTTCTTCATGGTTCAGTTAGGTAGCCTGATGCTGGATTTTTTTTTCATATTCTTTTTATGAGACATTTTACAGGAAATAACCTCGACATGCAAATATTTAAAGACACAGTGACAAGGCACATGAATCATGCCAAATATGTTACAGTGGAGCCTTTCAGAAGCTTGTTTGGTAGTAATGACATTGAGCATAACTCAGCTCAAAAACGGAATACAATTCAGCAAGCTGCACCCCCACTGGCAGACCCCCCCTAAACACACACACACACACACTTTTCTCCTGCCACACACACACACACAGGGAGACTAGAAACACCGGACCTCCAGCTCTCGCTTTGATTGGCCAGCAGAACAAAACCTCCTGGGATGACTCACCCCCTATAATTCAATGCCACTGTGAATAGAGCATCAGGGGGAGATGCAGACACACGTATGTCGAGTGTGTGTATGTGTGTGTGTGTGTGATTGATATTCACTGAGCCTGTACAGATACATTTCCCTATGAAACACGAGTTTCCCCTGAAGAGAGCACCTGTGAGGCTCTGCATCCGGCTGTGGGATACCAAATGCTCAGCAGCCCATTTGATCCTTTTTTTTTTTTCAACAAAAAGGCATCGAGACACTTTTCTGGTTGTATATGGAATAATTGACATTTCTATTGAAGGCGACTGACAGTGATTTAGTTTGAAAAAGTGGGAATGGAAGTACTGAAAGGCACCGTAGTCCCCTACCAATGCAGATGTACACGGAAAGTATTCTGATGCTTTCAAGTGCTCTCTTTAAGCTCCTACCTCTGAGGTTAGACTTTTGAAGTAAATATGATTTGTCACAGATTCAAGCACTCCTGCTTGAAAATAAAATCAGTTTTTTATCTAACATAGAAATGACGTGGCACAGAACTACATTATGCTGCAGTGGCAGAATGCAAAATGGAGGAAAAACATTTTCAGGGACACATTTGATTCTTACTGAAGATGAAACTTAATTAGCACAAGAAGCTTAACAGAGGGAAAATTGTAATATTCAGCAGTACTTGTTAGCTATTAGGGATGCAAACCAATAATGTTTAGCAATAAATTACATCATTATTATGCTGTCTAACATCTCTGCTATCCTGTCATCTATTTGATTTTTTTTTTGAGGTGTGTGATTTTGTAGCTGAAGGCACTGTCATCCTTGCAGCTGTGAAACCTGACAGTCAGGACATACAGTTATAACCGAGGGACAACAGTTTGAGGAATTCGAATGTCCACCAGCTGCCAGAGAGACAGAATTAGAGGAACAGGAGAAGCACATCGTATCTACAGGTTTGTACATGTCTGCTGGCTAGGCGTTGTCATTCGGTGCCATTTACAGCACCGACAAGTGTCACTTTGACCTGTTCAAGGTGTGTGTCGAGGTGTCAGCGCTCATCGCATTGCAAATACGTCGCCCCACCTTGTGCCTTTGCCCTTTCTGTCATTACAAGGTTTCCTGCTGGAGGTGTTTGTATAAAGAGTAAACTATGGATGAGTAATGTCTGTTAGTCAGTAAAAAAAACGGACTAACAAAACCCAGTCCTCGGTCTTGAATTGGCTCCAAAGGTCTCAAGTCTAATCTAATATTATCTCTGTTATCATAGAGATTAAATAATCAGTTTTATAATGCCTTGTAGGTGAGGACTGCTATTTATATTGCTTCACAACAAACACAACAAACAAAAAATTACTGCTTTGAATAGCTCGAAATTGCGGACAATGCTGGGCAGAACCATTGAGTCCGAATATATGTGAGATTTTGCTGCTGCTATTCATGGGTGACATCTCTGTGTGCCACCATGGTATTATGGTGACTCACCTTAATGATGTCATTGAAATATGATGTGGGAACCACACTTATCGTTATCCTCACCAGTTCAAACATTATAACGAAATACAACAGGTAACCCAACCCTACATAGCACTGTCAAGGATCTCATCACACACAGGATATGTCAGGCACTCCAACCGTATTTAATCCTTCTCAGTGAAGTAACATAATACCATACAGTTTATTACATAAAAGTTCCACTCTGCAACAGACAACAGAGAAGCATGGACACAGCTATAGACAACTGCTCAAAAGACACCAAGTGAATGAATCTGTCCACGATACTGGACTGCAACTACTGTGTATTTGGCATGAGCTGCTGGCTGACACATCTTTGACAACACCGCCCACTAAATCTGTGGCAAAGCAAGATTCTGTTGTGGCTTTTTCTTAACAGTATGAACCCTTTATAATAAAAGCACTTCAGTTCTAATTCTAAACGAGAAACTTTTTGGTACTTGTGGTATTAGAGCCTGCTGTCTGTGCCAGACGGCAACACACGGAAAAGTACCTGAAGCTTTCCACTGGGACATGTGAAGCAACGCTTCATGAATTTCTGAGTGGATTTACAGGTAGAAGAATCCTCATTGTTTCCAAGAAGGAAGAGACGGTGTCACAGTAAAATAACAGTGTGAGAAATTCCTTAAATGGATAGTATTTCATTTAGGATTACTCATGTGACAGTATGGTATTACATTTGACAATTAGCCAGTACAAAGCAAATGTGTACTTATAGTAATACAGAGGCTGAAAAGGCATGGTAAGTTTACTGCTGAATTGTGACTATGGAGATTTACCAGCATGTGTTTGTTTAACAGAATGCAGCCTGGAGGTTTTGCACTGTCTCTGGTGTATTATATTTAACACAACACTAAATCTATCGCTGTTCACTGGAGTTCTGGGTCTCATAAAAGGCCGTTGTGTATCCACATGGAGCGGAGTAATTTACTCTTCTCTCTGCCAGCTCGCTATGATATTCAGATGAAATAAGAATGAGGAAAAAATCAATATTCATTACCACAAAGGTTGGGATAAGATGTTACATATATTTTATTATCTTGATCCTGCTACTGCTGACTGATAATAGTCTGCAAAGAGGAGAAATACACTACAACAGAGAGTGGAATAAGGAAACTAAATGCAGTATCTTCCTTTGAGTCATCACCAACTAATCAATAGTGTCCAGCGTGCTGTGGCAACAGTGTGTTGTGTTTTCTATCAGGTGTGCAGTACCGGTGGGAGTGGCAGCTTTGTTTCTTCTTCCTTTAATGATTAATGGGACTGCCTGTGTAGGGCGTGACACATAACTTTGGTTTGAGTAGGACACCAGAGCCGACCAGTATGTCTTAACTCAGACATTCTCATACATCACAGCTCTGCCTCCTGGATTCCCCTTCATGCCTCAAACATTTCTGCATTCCTCAAATTTCTGATCACCACTAATTCTCTCCGAAACCCCACCGGTAAGACTTCACCAGTGTCGGATTACCAATGCGTTGGCTGCTGTTTGATAAACACCACATGCAGCCTGGGAAATACCCGTGCGGCACTCTCTCTCGCCTGTTTCTGTCAAACTCAGCGGCTAATTCCTGCAGGAGCTGCCACCAAGTGCTACCTAATGCCAACTTAAACCCCTTTTCTTTTATTCAATCTTACAGCTACTATGAGAGCTGATAGCTTGTCACCGCAGCTGCTGCAGATCTCTCTGCTACCTGCTCAGTGTGCGAGCCGCAGCTGGGGAGAATTACACGCTGCTACAAATACTGGGCTGGCTGGCAAGAGTGCACTGGAACATCATCTTTTGCACATATCAGCACATATTGTAAGCAAACACATATGGTAAGAATAAAGAAAGGTGCGTGCTTGGGTTCTAAAAAGAAGAAACAGTAGAGAGATGTGCATTCAGTGAAGCTCCAGACTGCGATCCAAGCTGCAGCATTAATAAAAACATGTAGTTATTTTTTCCCAGGGATACTTTCCTGTGGCTGGTGACATGGCACCGAGTGGAGGAACTTGAGCGCAGGGCGAGGAGCTTTTCTTTCCTGCCATTTTCCTGCAGTAACTACAGGAGCGGCCAACTTAATGACAAGCTCCGGCTGAAATGACAGAGCACCCTGCTTGTCTGTGTTTGTGTTCTTGTATGCTACCCTTGTTATTGGGATTAATGGGA
The DNA here is from genome assembly GCA_003416845.1 of Oplegnathus fasciatus. NCBI lineage: Eukaryota > Metazoa > Chordata > Actinopteri > Centrarchiformes > Oplegnathidae > Oplegnathus > Oplegnathus fasciatus. The sequence goes on along the minus strand of NTHP01000088.1, from coordinate 717,951 downwards.
TATGAAAACTAGGGCCGACACACAGGTACAGGCACAAATTACTTACACATACGCACACTCCTTTAATGATGAATGAAAACAGACCCCATGAGCAAGCAGCAGCCCCATCTTTGACCTTGACTTGCTGATATATGAATCAAGCACATGTGTTTGACTAGGAGGGGCATTGGGTGTGTGTTTCTAATTGATCTGTTGATGTCAATCGGAGCAGAAAGAGTGGCGCAGCCTCCCGTGGCGACAGGCAATCGATCTGCGTTCAGCCTCTTTTTCGGAGAAGCGGGAGAAAATATCACCAAAAATCTTGTTACCATAAATGCTCCATCACTCCCATGATGACTAAAAAAGATGATGAAATAACAGGCCTTCAAATCTGTGACTCTGCCACAACACCCCCACCTCCCCACTGTTTGTGTTTCTGTGGTGATTAAAAATAAGGGGCAATTAGAGATGTGGTAGGGCATTTATATGAAGAGGGGCTGACAGCATGCCTGTTTAATTGGCCTTAAAATCCTGATTGGATTGGCAGTCACTCATCGGCAGTGCCATTGGTTAATCGACAGGAAGCAAGGGGGAAGGAGATGGAGAGCAGGGTGCCAATCATCGCCCAACAGCTGCCCTCCTCCGAGACATGGCCTATAAAAACAGCCTGAGATGGAGACACACATGCACACACACACACACACACACACACTGTGATGTCGATGCAACATCAGGTCATCGTTCTATTCTCGTCTCAGCAGGAGAGGGGCTGCTGAACACCATCGCAATGCAATTATTTGGCTTTGGGAATCAATAGTGGAGAAGATTAAACCTCGCTGCCATGCATGACCAGAGGAAGGAAGTCACAGGTGGCTCTTTCTTCTCCCTCCAGTTCCCTTCATCCCTACGTCTCCCCTAACTCCTGTAAGGTGCCAGTGGGAGTGACAACAAGCCAACAACAGCTGCCAAACTGCTGATAGAGAGAGAGTGACACAGTGAGAGAGAGAGAGAGAGAGAGAGGAGGTACTAAGGGATACCAACGAGGGCAAGAGACAAAATAAGAGCAGCTGTGAGTGGCCAAAACAGCTGATCAAGCACTGATAGCTCAACTTCCCACTGTGTAAAAGGAAATCAGAGAGGCTGGTAGACATTTTTGATTGACACTGACCATAAACCTATACAATTGGCTACACCTCAGACCCAGTAAACAGCAGGTTCCAGACAGCCACAGCTACAGCCTGGGATAAACCCTCAGTGGCAAAAACCTGACTTCTCCTAAGCACAATGCAGTCTTCTTACGTTACGTTACTTCTTTCGGTTGAAGCTTTTTGTGTGCAGTTTAAATCTCATGTGTTAGCGGAGCTCAAGCCATAAGTCTTGCCACAGCACCTGTGGCCTCATTCCTTACAGCTCACATACTGGCTGAATGGCAGACTGACACCATGTTAAGACTGGGGCAATGTCAGTTGGTGTGTGTGTGTGTGCGTGTGTGTGCGTGTGTGTGCGTGTGTTGGTGTCGCGTTTCAGACAAGGTGGGCAGCCACACACAGAACAGGGCACAGACAGTCTGCGAGCTGTTTTGAGCACCGGCTCCTTATTAAGCCGCCGCCCCACTGTACATCCAGCCAGACTGACCCCAATAACTCTGCTCCCATGTTAAACCAGTGGTGGATAATTACTATGCCAGCTTCCACTGTAAAGGATAATTCAACCCCTTAAGACTTTAACGTTAACAGGGGGAGAATACCTTCTCACAGATAACAAAAGAGCTAAAACTCCCTCCAACCAAAGGTAATACCATCCAGGTGAACCCCCTCTCCTCTTCCTCTCTTCCATTAACCTTTCGTGCCCTCTGTACCCTCGGGACTGGTCCTGTTCACAGCTGTGTGTGGGTGTCACTCACTTCAGATAGCCGCTGCCCGAGGGCCATTAGCACAGAGACCTGTCATTTCCAGTGAGAGAGCAGAGCTCAGGCTGTCCTGGTGCTCTGACAGGTCTGCTGAGCTCAGGTGAGACCATCTCTGCATGCTGATGGACGGGCCGGAGAGCTCCAGGCTCACACAGCATGCCTTAACCCTAACCTGACTGACAGCTATAAACACCTCATCTTCTTACACAGTCTTCAGGCAATAATGACACATGCGCGCACACACACATGCAGAAATGAGCACATACCTCAAGTCAATTTGTGTTGTGTAAGCTGCTTTTGAAAGGGTTGGTGTTGCCAAATAACAGAAATAACTGGTGCTGTGGAGGCTGAGCTCACCACTGGGTATTTTCCATGTGTTGTCCTTTAGCATGAAAACACCACCGCACTCATCTTACCATGCCATTCAGTCGCAAGACATATGTTCCTTATTTTCCTGCCAATGGGGGTGGGATAATTCTACTTTCTCTTTTCTAGAAATGAGTATCAATATCTTAAAGCAAGCTAATAAAAAAACACTTGATTTTCATTGGAAACGGATACAATTATCGAATTCCACTCACTGATTGTTGGCTTGTTCTAAGAAACTTACACTTTACCAGTCAAAAATAGACAAAACATAGACATTTGTTAGAGTGCAACAATCAAAATACAAACACTGCAGCAGGGCTCCTCCAGTGCTCAGCCAGGCTAGTATTTCCCAAAAGCAAAAACCTTGTCAGTAACTTCTAGATATGGGAAATTTTTCATTCCAGTAGCCCTGATCAAGAGCCAAAGAAAAGGTTCAAAACTATCCTTTACTCAAACTGAACCAGAACAGAGTTCATAAAGTGATTCTGACTCATACTTGTGTTTGTTCTACGACTTGGATCCTGCAATGTGTGGTCAGTGTTTTTTAAAAGTGTGAGGGTGACCTGGCAGCGGAGAAAGAGAGAAAGCCTCGGTGCGCACAACGCCTACAGCCTGTAAAACACCTATGTTGGCAGTTTGCGTTCCCAGGTGGACGAAAGCTGCCAGGACAGAGGGAGCGAGGACGGAGAGAAGGCAGAGCCGGCCTGGCCTGCAGGTGCTCACAGAGGCACGGATTGTTCCCTCTGGAGACGGAAGTGGGGGGTGGGGGAAACCGGAAGGGATGTGTGTACACTGTAAACATATACACACAAACACTGAGACTCTCTCTTCTAGCACCCTGATTACATCAACCTCCTAACCTCTTCTTCACACCTAGGCTCCCTGTCTGAGCCTACCCGCTCTTAAAGCTCAAGGCCCGGACACCCAGCATTCCTCAGGCCGGTGTGAGAAAGAGGTCGCCTGGGGATCAGGGGCCAAGCGGAGTCTGAACCATGACAGGCCGGGACAGGCCAGGCAAACCAAACATACAGCAGCCCTGCTATTAGCCTGGTCAGCTGGGTGCCTTTCAAAGACCTGCAAATGCAGACAGTACAGAGGGCAAGTCAGCTAACCATGCCGCTCCAGTAACACACACATACTGTGTGTGTTTAAGTGCGTGTGAGTGTGTGCTAGTGTGGCTGTGTGCATAACCCAAATAATGAGCCAATGCAAACAGAATTAAGAGTCAAACTGTTTCCTGTTTCTTGTTAGGATTTCATACAAATCTCCCAGTGCAGAACGTGCTGGTCAGAACACACATCAACTGGAAAGGTCAGTGTGTTTTCACAAATTCAGGCACCCTGCTGATTAAAAAACCAACAAAACGTGTTTGTTTCTACACATCAGGACCATCACCAGTCTGTACAGGCATCACATGAAAAAGTCTGATGTGAAATTGATTGCTCTGAAACAGATTGACTATTACATTTATTACATAAAAAAGGAGATGAAGGAGAAAAGTTTGTGAAGGAGAAAGAGTTGCTGATTGAAAATTAACTTGGGTGGAATATAGATTCTTCATACTACAGTGAAACTGGGTGGAAATGAGATTTGGAAATGATGAAATGGCTTATTCACTGAAAAGCCAACAGAAATTACAACACAGATTTCTTTTTCCTGCTAGATATTTTTGTCCTCAACACACCCTTCAGCTCACCTAAAGTTAGCCTAAGAACATCAAGTGAAGGAGGAAAACACTGGGCTGTATTCTTTTCCCCCTCAAACTCAAAACCCGCCTGCTCGCCCTCAATGGCACTTTGTGTGCAAGTTTGTTGGTGTTTGAATGAGTTTGAGGGCACACGGAGACAAGACTGGGCCCTGTCCTCCAATGAGAGGGCTTTGCGAGGTATCTCCCTAAATGGTGAATTCATTGGGGTCCAGAGTGGAACAGGAAACCCTGCCCTGAGCCAGAGTCCTCAGACGCTCCATGTACATGCATGCAGGCACTCAGGAGAACAGCATGCCATGCTCCCGTGTTTTCCTATCCATTGACCTGCCCTGCTGCTGCTGCTGCTGCTGTTGCTGTGAGGAAATTTCACTCCCTCACTTAAGCCTGTGATACAGTGGTGCTAAGTAAAAAATGTGCACACGTCAAACGCCTCAAAATGGTTGGTGGTGTAGCCATGCTTCAAATGACTGCAGCATCTTACACGGAGATACAAATAAATTCTTGCAAAAATTGAGGCAGTGATTTATATTGTAGTTTGAAAGAGTGTGACCAACAAGAATCTGTTTCTGTTTTATGTAAATTAGAATCAGGAATGTTGAGCCAATTTTTATCTGTTTTCCTGAGAAAACTTGGTTTCTATTTAAATCATACAATTAGGGCACCTTAATACGTATAAAGAGAGGTATAAGTAACTCATTAGTGGGTTGTTTATGTAAATTAACTCCATAATGTGTAGTATTACCACCTATAATTTGTGCTGTAAATATCTCTACCAAAGAAAAACCCTTTTATTGTTTGTGTGTGAAAAGAGGAAACCATGGCGAACATATTTGCTGTTAACCAGGACTTGTGTTGTATTTCATCATAGCCATTTACAGGAAGACAGGAGGCGGTTTGGGGTCACAGCCTCCGTCTTTCATCTTTCCATCCAATTTAGCAAACGCCAAAATATCAGAGTCACACAATAATTACCCTCATCGCGCAGAGACTGCGTGTTTTTCTCTTGTGTAATTATGGGATTAAAGGAGACTTACCTGTTTGCAACAAGCCGATTCCACTGTCAGATACTTCGTAATGCCGCTGGATGTCAAGCAGAACCCCTGTAAACAGGAGGAGAGGGAAAACATAAATGTGGTTTCAAGACATATTAATAATCACCACCGCAGGTATTGAAGCACTGAATTCCATTTGACTTATAGCTAAATTAATTCTAGCTTCATGGTAGTCTTTTGTGGCTTGTGATTATTGCTGGATATGATGGATAGACAGTACTCAAAGGCTATCATTCACTTAACATCCCTGAAGAGCAATATAATATCCCTGATAAGTGCTCTCTTGGCTGCCATACAGTGCTAAACTTAAGTAAATGGCTGCAACAATTTCACTGCAGGGTGTTATATACTAACAATTTCTGGTGTTAAATCACTAAACACACCGTCTGTAAAACTCACAAAAACACTTCCATAGCACGCACACACTTTCTCCACTGTCAGCTTCCCACTGGCTCATGTAAACAGCTCTGGGGAGCCGCACCAGTGCAGTGACTAGAGTTGATTTTGGCTTTGCCAGATGACACTGCAAGCGACTGCGTGAGGTCAATATATCTGGTGGCTCTCATCAGTCACACAGACATACAGCAGCACCATAACATCGCTCCACTGTGAGAAACCACAAGGTCTTTGAAGTCGTCTCAATCTTGTTACTGTAACCCAAGAGCAGTCATGCTGGAATGGAGGAAACTCACATACTGTGCATGACTCTAATGCCGTAATGAAGTGAATGGCACCTGGCGGCCAGAGGTGGGACAGGGAACGCGTGTGAACAGCTGAATATCTGCTCATCACAACATTATGACTTGTGTTGTTCAATATAGCTAGCGTGTAAAGCACGCATAAGAAATCCCATAAAGTTTTTAACACATCATAAAGATCAGAAGATGAAGATGAAGAAGAAGATCAGAGGGTGATAAATTTGAGTTAAAGAAATCCCTTTATAGCTACCGTACAATTTTAAGCACCAGTAAACAAGAAGCAACAAGTCTCGTCAAATGAATTTTGCTCCTCTTGAGACCACCAGCTTGTAAAGGTTCAAAGTCTTATTTTCTAACTGAAAAGAAAAGAGAAGGAGATTAAGGCATCTCTAGAAATCCTAACAGTCAAGATGCAATGTGGTGTGCTTGGTAGTGCTAGCTGACTCTCTGTGAAACTGGCAGGCTGGTCCTGGGGATTGCAACACAGCTCATGAAAATGGAACAGCAGCATGACTAACATTTTAAAAAGCTGGCTGCCTCTGATCTGTCTGCTCCTCTCCTCCGAGCAGCAGCAGACCAGTATAACCTAGCATAACCTGACCTCCAGACTACTGCACCTGAGTCTCTGTAACTTTCAGAAGTAACTCATGAATAATGTCCTTGCCCTCTCGGGGACTTTGCCTCGGAGGATGATGAGAAACATCACAGCCAAGCAGACAAACACCCGCGCTCCACATAATTTGTGGATTCCTCGGCATTGGCATCGCTTGTCTATTTGTCAACAGAGAGACACAGCGGGTTTCAAAGGTGGTGCGGTGCAGAGGCAGGTGCAGTTTGGACTGTGACTGGGAGCAGAAACATACGTCACATTCCTGTCATCCGAGTCAAACCACCTGCTCACATTCTCACACTACAGGCAGCATTCTTGTTCAAGCGATACACTCACAACTCTTCGCCCCGTTTCTCTTTCATAATGATGCGGCTTAAATGTGCTTGTACGCTAGTTATCACCCAGTTTCGGCGAAACCAACAGTTCAGTCAGCCACACTGTCAATAATGAGGAGAATCTCAAGTTCTAAAATTAGCATTCCCCAAAAACATGTGGCAACTGTGTTTTCTTGTTAGCAGCTCTCACAGCAGTCGGAACAAACAGTGTGGCAATTTGCAGCTACTGCCTCAAGCCAGGTAATGCTCAATTTACATTTCTAGGCAGGTAAATCTCAGTTCCTATCCAGTCCAAGTTAAGGTGAATAATGGAAGAATTCAGATCACCTTTTTATGCACATCGGGGATTTGGTTAATTCTCTTGTCCAAAGGGACTCAAAATAAGAGAGCAGGTAGGGGTTTAGGGGTTTGCTGAGCTGATCTGCCACGCTTCACTCACACACAAACACAGATTTGAAACCACTTATAATTATAAAACACATCAGGTTGTCATCCCTACATGGCCTTGGCAGACAGGCTGGCTGTGACTCTGCCCCTCCCACCCCCCCACCCCCTCTGTCAAGCCTGTCAAACAGCGACAACAGTGTTTAACAGCGTACTGTACAACTGCAGCTGTACTCTAATTAGCCTGGAAGAAGTGCACACACACACACACACATACACCAAGACCTACACACAGCCTGCTGGGAGGGGGATTCCTACACCAGATGGTGAAGCGTCCCTCCTGGACAGAGTCTGCATTTGTCTGAGCCACACCCGTCTACACTTACCACACGATTACCAGACAATTAATAAAGGTAGAGTTGGTAAAAACGTTATTTACTGTAAGATCAGGAAAATTGTGGTTATTGGATGAACTGGAGCTAAAGCCACTGTGTGATAAAGTGCTGGTGTGACGACTCCAACAAGATTAGATCGATTAAAAACATGAAAGTATTATGAGAAGATAATATCATATACATAACTACTCTTTATTCCAGCAGCTACATAAGTATCCATTTAAATAAGTGGTGGAAGTCAGATCAAAGCAACGGTGTTTATTGTACCAGATTCAAGTGCAATGAGCTGTGTAATGAACTGTGCTAATCTGTAAGGGATTACAGAGAGTCAGCAGCTCTGTGTTTGTGTAGCAGCCTATCGCCACCATCATCTATACTCTCAACGAGGCCTTTTAATGCCAGGCAATGAAACCCTGTCCTTTTGATTTCTCTTTCTTCCTGTTTTGCTAGTTCTCCCCTGCGTTTCCCTTTCTTCTTTTCTTACTCTTTTCTTTTTCTTCCTTAACCTGACCTGACCGGACTTTTGAGGAAACGTAACGACCATGTCATGACCGTGACAGAGAGATTCAGTATTGTATCTGATGACGAGGTACCACAGCCCTCGCCCAAGCTGGCAGCGCCCAGCTCAGTTGCCATGGCAATGCTGAACGGGCATTCAGAAAGATAAAGGTCAAGAGACCACAAAGGAACTCGGCTTTCCAAAATCTCCAAACTGCCTTTTTGCATTGCAGCTGCATCTCACGACGCAGCTTCTGCTAACATGTTCCACAGGTTATTATATGGTGCCTGACATACCTAGTATAACCATAGCAACACTGAAACGAGGGATATTTTACATTATAGCTACATATCAGGTCACCACTGTGGTTGTGACAACACTGCAAGTATAACCCCACGGATCCATTTAACTGAGCAGCGTTAATGAGTTTCTCAAGTCTCAGGCCTCCAGGGGTCTGTGTTCATCTGAGCGTGATGCCAAGCAAGAAACATCGCAGGAATGTGGATCTTCCTGACAGCACACAACAATAACACCGGCTACTTCCATTTTCATTCAAGGTAACAACACTCGCACAGCAAAGCACACTCACAGCATCTTTGCAGGCCACTCCCTCTGACACACACAGTATGCTGTACACTCCCTTAGCTTACCTTTGTACCAGTAAACAGGCTTGAAGAAGTGAATAAATGATCACATTTTTTAAAGTTCATAACGTTTTCTTATATATTTAACATTCTGACTTTGAATACACACCTGTCCTTTAGTCCATTTGCTTTGGGTTCATTCAATTTAGTCAACTGACTTGTTCTGCGACGTGTAATAGCACAGTCCAGAGCTACATTTATGTATTCTTTGACACTTTCACGGACCCCTTTCATGGGTTTATTGTGATGCTGAACTGTACATACTGTGTGGCTGCAAACAGTTGCTCCCTGCAGTCAAAACACAGAGTCGGGAACCAGTGTGGAGCTGACACTTATTCCACCCTCTCATAAAGTCCGCCTTTATGACCACTTTTTTTCAGCGTAGCTTAAGAAGAAATGACTCAAATTGGTGAACGTTAACATGCCACAAATGCTGCATTTAGAGCAGCGAACGGTGAATGATCATTCTTCGATATGAATAGCACTTTCTTTCAGTCTTTGCTGTTTCCATCATAAGGCTACCAGTAGACTGCTCTCTAACTGGACGGGCTCTAAAGGAACAACACATATGAACTATGACTCCAAATAATATACTAATAACTCCACAGAGGATTTTGTTTGCAATTATTTAGTTATTAATTTGCAGTGTCAGTTAAAATAACATGATAGCGTGTTCCAGAGGAAACGTTTAAATGAGGATACGGCATGCTGTTTTTGCAAGGCCAGCTTTCGTGCAGTGACGCACACTGCCAGCATTACTCCTCTGGGACCACTATACACTCACAAATACACCATAAGTGAACAGACACACACCCACACACACCACACTCCATACAGCCATACACAGATATGCACACACAGAACTCCATCAGCTTGGAGAGGACAGATTTCATATCAAATCCCCTACAGAGACTGGAGGATCTCCGGCCCCCCTTGGTTCTATTTCTGCTCGTAGAAACTAGGCTAAGAGGAAGGAGAGAATAGCAGTCCAATTTAACAGTGACGAGTGCTGGCGACACGGAGAGAGAGAGACAGACAGAGAGATAGGGGAGTCATGAGGAGCAAAGAAATAGGTGGTGGCTACAACCGGGTCAGTCAGGGTTGGACTCATTTTGTAAAGCATATGTTTCCATTGTTTATATACGCAGTATACGTGTGTGTGTGTTCCCCTTTCCCCTGGTTTCACTGTGTGTGTGTGTCTGAGCGAGAGGGAGCCAATGGATGGAAGTCATTCATTCTGGCCAGAGTGTGACGGGGAGCGGTGAACCACTCTGCTGATGTGGCCAGATCCTTCCCCTTCATTCCTGCAAAGGGGTGATCCCTTTTCATGTGTCAACTCCATCAGTATAAATAGTCTGGGAAAGGAAGAAGGGGGGGACGTAATGAGTGAGGAGAAAGTGCATCTTTTCTGGTTGTTCTTGTGACCAATTTTTGGATTTGAGCGTGTGGGAGACAGTAAGAAACAGCGTGGGGAGAAAGCAACAGAGTGCAGACGCAGGCCAGGCTGCAGAGCGTCTCAGACTGCAGCGAGGAGAAAGCTGACCACAAATATGCCCGACTGTGGCCGGCGGGCTCCTGACCGACTGCTCTCCTCCCTTGCCATGTGGCCGCAGTGGGCGGGGGAGCGCTTTTTCCATTCCACTTCCTTTCCCTGCCACACAGAAAGGAAACGTGCTGCAGATGTCTGGGAAACAGTGTAGCGCTGCCTGCACAGGAGGGCTTCAGAGCTTGTACAAGAGACTGAGCTTCAAGAGATGGGGAGTGTTTGAGTGCGCTCGAAAGTTCAACTCCCGCCTCCCTGTTGGTAGCGAGTCGAACACCCAAAACCACTTGTGCTGTACACTTTGTGAGAAACACTGTTAGATCTGACATAGTTACTCTACTGACAAGCTTAGAGGCTGCTGTTTTGAAGCAAAAATAGTATCCATCTGAGAGTTGAGCCATGTTGATTAAAGGTACCCTGTGGAGTTTTTGACCACTAGTAGTGCTATGGAGCAATGTTTTGACAAGTGGGTCCCTGTTTTGTTTGTAGCGCGCACACCAACAAGGACGCACATATATGCATGCAAGCACACAAGCGGTGCAATTTACAATCTGCTGTTGGCTTCTATCCTACTGATCAACAGTTGGTTGTGTGCCAAGACATGTAGCAATGCAACAACAAACGCTGCTGCTGGTAAGCAAACGTGAATGTAAACAATTGAAAATATTCAAAAAAACTGTTGTAACTGTTGCTGTAAATGTTTCATGCAGAAGGAAATATACTCAACATGTTGGTTAGATCTCAAGGGTACACACAATATGTTTTGGAGAGAAACACTGAACAAAAACATAACTTTTGTTTGTTTACAAGAAAAATCCAGAGGGCGCCTTTAACTGCAGCTATTGACACCACTGATGTAGAGGACCTAACCCTAACCCATTCAAACGTGCACGATATGGATAGTATAGTAGTAAAAAGTGTAAGTAAGACTTCTGGTTTCAGTTCATGTTTCTTTTTATATTTTGCTGATTTTGATGTGTGGATGCCATATCGAGGATCCGCTAAACTTAAGAGTTTTAGTTTCATATAATGGTCTAAATGCTATTTCAGGAAAATTTTCACCATGTCAAGATCAAAACTGATTGTGAAACTCAACTGTTCACTATGTCTTAAACATTTACATGCGTGATAAAAAGTATATTGAAACAAAAAGTATATTGAAACAAAAAGTATGTTGACTTTTTGTTTCAACTTACCTTTTATAGCACATATAAAAAGTATGTTGAAACCAAAAGTGTACCGTAAGTAAAACTGATTTTACTTTTAGTTCATGTTCCTTTTTTTATTTTGCTGATTCTGGTGTGGATGCCATATCGAGCCAATGTAACTCCTCACAGATGATAGTTTACTTCAATACACCATATCATACACCAAGATGAATATATTCCAATCAGAACTCCTGCCAGTGTGTGCGGATGAATATGCTGTTATTTCAGTGATAAAACCACTATGACATTTGAGACAGCTTTCACTCTAATCTTCTCAATTTGTGACAGCCAAACTGGGGCGAAATCAAATTGAAGTGCCTGTAGGTTTGCCAGCCTTACCACTTTGATTAATAGAGCTTTTCTGAATCCTAATTTTCTTTCACTAATCAAAAGCTTGAATTCAGCTCAAGGGCCGCGGTGCATTAGTCCCAGCCAGTACGTGCTAAATATTTGATGGAGGCGGAGAGGATGCATAGTGAAGCACCAAGGGAGCAGACTACACCTATAGCTCATCAGTAATACATGCAGGGCTAGCCCACTTGTTCGTATGAGATAATGCATTAGATGTATTGGAAAGAGATGCAGTGAAGCGAAGCAAAGGTATTTGAGATGAGATGAGACTGTCTGACTGCCAGGGGATCTCTCCGCGAGCTGCACTCGTTCACACCAGCGTCTCTCAGGAATACTGAACAGCAGTTGAACTCAACCTTGAATGTGGACTCGGAGGAGTGTTATTTATGTGGAATTTTGAAAAGGAGCCACGCTAACCGGAGAAAATCATTGAGAGAGGCTCAAACAGTGTCTGATTATATGTAGTAGAGAAGTGATATGGACATTGTGCCTTTCACAAGCCCACGAAAACATGCCCCGAGGTTTATATTCAATTTGGCTGAGTCTTGGATCGTTTAAACATAATCCCAGAAAACATCCTCAGTCCATAAAAAAATAAGTGTTCACAACAACATCGTGCCTTTTATACAATAAATACTAATACTTATACTGTCTGAAATATATATTTGAAAGCAGTAATTGAAAGCAGAGGCTGTGCTAAATGCTAACTTTAGCATCTATTTTCTAGGTGTAGAGATATTTTTCTTGAGAAGTTAAAACTTTGAACTACTGATGGCTCTTAATAAAACGTCAAGGGATCCCCAAACTTAATAAGATTCATCCTCTGAGGAACGTGAATGTCTGTGCAACATTTCATGGCAATCCCTCCAATAGTTGTTGAGATATTTCAGTTTGTATCAAAGTGATGAGCCCGCCAACCGACAGACCCACTAACTGGCCGACATTTCCATCCCTAAAATTCACCCAGAGACACACACACATGCAGCGCACACACCCACATACCAACCATGATGTGCTCTTTTTAATTATGGAAATGTAGGGGTTATGTCAATGTAGGGACAGTTTGTCCATTAAAACAGCGTGCGAGTTCACTTACATTTCTGTGTGTGTGTATGTGTGTGTGTGCCAGTGTCAGCACATGTGAATTTGAAAAATCCTGTCAGTAATCCCAGTGCTTTTTTACATAACAGCGTGGAGGATTAAAGTCATTATGTAGTGTTTTTTAATGAGATTTCATTTCTCCTCTCTCACTTTCTTTTCTCGTCTCTCTGTGGTTTTATGAGGATGTGGGGAATCCACTTTGGGGGGTATTGACACATCTTGCTGCATAATTACCATAAACTGTACGTACAGTCAAGACAAGCTTTCTTGCGTTATCTTACTTAATGACACTCATTTAGACGAGGCATCTTTAATTATCCAAAGATAAAGCAGCTGCGCTCCAAAATGCTGCTGATATATTCATTTAAATACTTGATATTCTACCTATCTGCTTTGAAAGGAATATATTTCTGTGCTCTCGGCTTGACAACTGACTCATCTACTTCATCTGACTTCCCCTTGATTCAGTCACAGTACGAGGTGTAAAGCATCACGATAAGATGTCCACGGGCTGTCAAACTCGCTGTCTAGACCTCAGTGCTGTTTCTCGAAAAAGAGAGGGTACAAAGTGACCCCAAGCCATGATAAAAAGAGAGGAAAATTGGTGAAGATTTTTTTGTTTTTTCAGCTCAATTTAGCATCACACAGCTACAGCGCAGCTATCTTCTCTGGATAATCACAGTGCTTAGGCTCCACAAAATGGAGAATTCAGGGAAAATAGGGGCTCAGCTGGTTCCATGCAAATAATTATGTATGGTGCAAAAACAAATAAGAATTTCATGTTTATTGTGAATTTCTTTTTTTTTTTATTCATAAAAATGGGTGAAAATGGAAAAAATCAATAATACATAAATCTGTCTCATACCATTAAATATCCCATTAAAAACACAAACAATACAAAAAGTAACTGGTATGTGTGGTGTGTGTCCACACCAGTAAGCTCCCATCAACAGTCAGCCATGAGGAACTAAATGTGGCTCAGGTTTCTTGACTCTGGCACTGGGATGTCGCCACATCTCTGCCAAGCCATTTAGCGTCCATTTTGTTACGAGGCTGTTCGACTGGATCACGTGGAGGCTCAAGTATGACTGATAAAACAAGGAAGGGCTCTCTGCCATATTTGGTCTTAATGTGATGCAGCGGTAATATCCGTCATAAATGAGTTTGTTTCTACTCCCATGCAGAAATCCCGATTCTACACGACAGGCACAACCGCTCCATTTGGACCATCACTAATGGGATGTATCTGTCACTCCTATCCAGTACAATTGGCTACATACGGTGCGTATTGCAGTGTCTACCTATAACCTATAACAGCCACTTAATGCTAGAATGACTCCTGGGAGTTTATATATGTATAAATATGAATGTCAAACAAGTTTTTTTCCATGTTCAGGCTTCTTCCTGTATTCCCATCAGCCAGTGGGAAGACCAATCAGACGTATAAACGCATTTTCATTCTGAGATGCTGTCAAGGTGACCTCTCTACAGCTTGAGACACATTACTCAAAAGCAATCCTAGCAATGGCACTCTTACACTGTGTCTTCATTTAGGAGGGAAGCCGCTAATTTCCAACTCAATTTCATCCCGGTTATGGAGAGGACAGTTTAGTTAAGGCTGTGGGCTTCATCTTTCACTGTCTCATGAATTAGATATGCATCTCATTACCTCCTCTGCTATTTCATCAAACACTCTGAGAAACCCAAATATGTCTTTTTGCACAAACTTATAACAAATGACCTCAGAAGCCAGTTTGAATATTTTGTGGGAAGTCATTATTAAACACGATTGGATTTCTTTGGCAATGTGTTTGAACTCATTTTGCATGATAAAAAGTGTGGAACCCCATTTCCGAAATTGAACTCCATAACTTTTCAGTCAGATCTCTCAATTGTGAGGTGTGAGCGTGACATGAGTTTTTCTTGGCGTGGGAAAATACACCGTGGCATCTTTTTTGTTCCTCTCTGGCTTCCTCCACATACCAGGCCTGTTTCATTAAAGAACAGCCCACATACCTGCAGCACAGCACACAGCCTCGGGCTTTATATGCACTTATCAGTCAGTCATTAAACTACACTGAGAAACATGCTCATGAAGCTTGGTACTGCTGTGCTGCCCAGATACTTCCATCAACAACCTGAATGACAACTTGGGCTACTGCAGTAGGCTGCGGTCTTGTCTCCTAAATATCACTGAACATCCAAGTTGTGTAGAAAAAGCAGCATTGCATTTCATTTTGCCACAGATTCAGCCTGAAGCATAACGTCATATGTTCAGCGTTATAAATACATGCAATCAAAATGTAATCATTTTTGCTGTGGTGTGGCGTATATGTATTTAAACATGGACCAGTAAACATTTATGGTGCTGAAGAATCAAAGGAGCGCTGTAATAACCCACTGTGGGCAGTGAGGTGTAACCAAACATTCTGGTGTACAACTGCTCTGCAGAAACAAACACCTAAACTCAACCTGTCATTGTCTCACAAGCAAACTCTCCCACAGTACAGAAAAAAACAAAACACAGATGCAAACGTCTACTTCCCTGCTTATCAAGCTGTGCAGTGCAAAATTAGCCAGATTTAAATGAGAGGCTGGACTGATTTGAAACGATAATGTGATGCTGCCAGACTATATAAGTTTAATACCTGCATATGCACATACGTGTTGTGACAGCACTGACGTCTTGGAAACACAAAACCAATGACACATCCTCATAGGAATTCAATCCTAAGTGTGAACCTGTGTGTGTGTGTGTGTGTGTGTGTGTGTGTGTGTCCACCTCTGACCCAGGGCATTAACAGAAAGTCTTTGACAGAGGTCAGCGCCCTCATTCAACCCTGGTTGTTCCCACAGTAACGCATACGCCAAACACAGTAATGAAAATCCTGCTGCAATCTCATCTAGCTCTGACAACATGACAGATATCCACAAATGAAATCAAAACAAGAGCTCATGAAACATGTGAGAGAAGGCACAAACACACACAAGACCTTATCCTGGGCCTGATTGGTGGATATAAAACATTGCATAATCCCTCTGCCGGGCTCCACTATTTACTCTATCACATGTAAATGCGGGAAAAGATTACATTTTTCCTCAAGACGGAAGGCTTTTCAAATAGGGGGCTGCTGTAAATAAGCACTCTAAATATTATTTTAGCAGCTGTGAGAGCCTCCAGGAGCCGAGAGCTAATATCACTGCTAGCTGCAGGTCTGCTTTCACAACCGCTGGCTGTAACTCGTGCTCCGAGGAGGTCAATATTAGATTCCAATCCTCTCAAGAACAACTTGTTAATGTGTCAGAGAAAAATCCAATTTCAGTGTGTCTCAGGACATTACGGTTTCATCACTTGTAACAAATTCCAAGCTGCTGTTCTGTTGATCAATATTCAGTGTCTGTGTGTGTTTCGCAAGGATACAAAATGGATCGCATTGTCTTCCATTTCCATTTCTTCATCGCATGTATCAGTGATCTCGGCCAAAGCACATGGACTCAGGGGAACATTTGAATATGACCCTCACAACATAGACATTTCAGTTGTTTGTGTTGCTTTGTTTTGTCTCTCTGTTAAAAGCTCCTCTTGGTGAGTGTGTGTTGAAATGGGTGTGAATGTCACAGAGCGTTTGGGGTGGCTGGAGGAAAGGGAAATGTACAGCCGAGGTGAGAAAAAACTGAAACAGGTCTAAGTGTTTTTGACTGTTCAACTGTAGAATAACGCACAATGCTATTGTTGTTTTCTCAGTGTCATCCCTTACAGTATATTGTGGATGTAGAAACAACCAAAAGACCTACATATTTTAACAACATTGTGGCTCTGACATTTCCCTGTTAAATTTGCTGTGATAATCATAAGAGATGGAATTCAGGGAGTGAAGAAACCAAATTTTTTCCTATCACATTTTCTAAGCAGAGATGAGCTGTTATTTGATAGCGTGTCAAACACAGCAAAGTGCTCAACACCACCCAAAATCTTTCCTCCTTCCTTCCTGCAATCTTGCCGTCTGCCTGAAGAGATGAATTTCAGCTCTTTCTTCTGGTAAACACTCCAGTCTTCTTAGATAAAGAGACAGGAAGGGAAGGGCGTCTTTTTAACATGGGGGCAAATTGCGAATGAGTGTTTTGGAAAGGGCTGATGATCCCTCTGCTTCGGCTCATCTCGCCGTCACTCCAACATGTCTTAAAAACTGGACTGAACTTTGCAGCTACCGTGTTTATCTCAAGGCTTTAATCCTCAAGCAAACTTGTAGGTGTATGACACAACACCAAAGAAAACACTGCCGCCCCATCCTTATGTCCACACGCACTCCTCTAATGACAAAGGGGAGGTCAGTGATTATCAGGCAACCACTCACCTTCTCATGGCAAAGGTCAACAGGCGGCTTGAGCAAGCACTGTTGTCTTTTACAAGTTGACTGGTCAAGCTACTGGGAGTTAAACGATAAGAACCAGTGAAGAATTCAGATGATAAGAAAAGGCACTGTATGTTGAAACAAACACTCAGATTCTTTGGATTTTGTCAAAAACATGACGTGAGGCTTTGTTCTTTGTTCTGGATGTGTGGCAGGGGTTTTCATAATCTGACGACACTGTGAGCGTCCCCTCCCCCCCAACACAACAGCCAATTGGCTGAGTTATAACTCAGAGACTGAGTACAATGTTAGATGCAAATTGCAGCAATCAGGCACGAGGGTTTTAAAGTACCTTAAATGCCTCCACGAGCTGTGTCTCTGCTGCAGCTCCAACTGCTGACCGTGTTGGTAAATGGGCCAAATCAGTGGGCCAAACTACAATAACTACCTTCCTGTTGTTAGACTGGCATGCACCTGTCCTTTTCACCTCGCGCAGTACCTTTGCATCACGTCTATCCCTCCACCCCCTCCCCTTCAACTCACTGGTCTATAGCGTGGGCAGCACAGAGTAAAAATATCCTCTCCAGAATGCAACACATGTAATGGCCTCATAGCTGTGATGAGTGATGTAGGATGCAAGGTTGGGGTGATGCCAAAATAACAGCTGTACGGAGGGGAAGAGTCAAAGAGTCCCCACAAAGTGGCCATCAGCAGAGCCATGAAATGGTGCGTTCATAGCCGGGGGGTCACAGGGTGAAAGCTGCTGCGAGGGAAGTGTGTCTGCTTGATGGTAAAATCTGGAGTAGCCACATTAAAGGGCAGAGGAACTGGCAGAGGAAGAAGCTCCATCTAATTCCACCGGTTACTATTACAGACGTCGGCTAAATCGGAGCCTAAAGAACACACAGACTGTTTTCTCACAGCAGTGGGAACGGCACGCCAGGATATAGACATAAAGAGATTAGTGTGATATCTGTGGGAAACTAGCCTGGAAAAAAAATATCCACTTGGTTAATGACTACATTTAATATCTGCTGAATAGTGTCGATATTTTGCTGTCAACAGTGAAATAAAAGGTCTTGAAAGATGCTGAAATATATGTTGTCTTTCAAAGAGACGTGTCGTACTGTACAGTGCAGTTTGTCTAATTCAAAACAGCTCGACATCAGATGGAAAAGCATGGCAAGAAGGAGGCAGCAGCCCTATAAAGTAAATTACTAGAGGCCCCTCCATCGTTTTAATGCCTCTGCTGTTGTTTGGGGAACTTTAATGTGAACGCTATAAAACAAGAGAGGGTGAAATAGGGAGAAGAGCGAAGGGTGAAACAACCGACAGCTAAACCCTGAAGCAACTCGAGCATGGCCTGCACAGCCTTTCGCACAGTTTAGTAGTGAGAAGACACTTCCTGTATGTCTAATCCTGACATATTCCACTGTAACACTTCATGTTACTGAGATGACCCGCAGTTACGTGTTCCCACCAGCAGCTAAAAATGTCACAGATATTCTACATTTAGCGTTGTTCCGCAGTGACACCGTTATCTACTCTTATATTTGCGTAGAATTTGATTTACTCTCGAATCTCCCCGACAGACATCTCCACCATCTTCACTTCTCTTCTCTTCCAGCCCCTGTGGAACTGAAAGTGGTGCGCTTTTTTGCATTTCAAGCACTTCCACCCCAAAAAGAACACTTTAGGTTGTGACAACAGACAGTAAAAACATGCAGAAGACATTTTCACCTACACATTCGCCCTCTGATTGCTTTATGTGGAAATGCTAATGCACAGGAATGCCTTAGGCTTATGTGGACAGTGATAATGAGTAGCCACAAAGAAACTGGACAAAGCCATCAGGAATTAATCTGCATAGCCTGTCAGACTGGATGGATTGCTACATCTTTCTTACAGTGAGACAAAGAGCTTGCCTTAAGAGGATTATTACCGCACGGTCATCTGTGTCTATAAGCAAGATGCCAAAAGTTCACATGCAAGGGTCCTGCACTTGTCCAATGGGATGTGACCCTGTTTTGGGGGTATTCCTGGAATGACAGCTTGACCGAGATAACTCATCTCAAGGTGCCTGGAAGAAGCGCTAATCTGCAGCTCCCCAACATTTCTGTTCACTGCAGATTAGGCTGCAGTCAGTACCCCCCAAATTGCCCCTTTGGCTGAGAAGGGGGTGACTCTAGTGCACACAGGGGGGTGGCTAGAGTTAACACACACTTACTTACCAAGCAAATAACTTTAAGTGCTGAGTGTCTGCCTCACATATCCTCATATTCTCTGAAAAAACACTTAATCCCCTCTTTATGATAAGCTGTCGAGGAGCTTGGACTGTCTGCTGTGGGACTACAGGGAGACCAACAACAGGATTTAAGGTTTCAGAGCCACCTCAAATTAAATTAAACATAGTGGCCCTCTAAATCTCAGAGCTCTTATGCACTCTAAAAAGCAAATGGAATATAAGTGGCTGCGGCTGCTTCCAAAGGCCTGACATGAGTGACCCAACCGGAGCATCGTAACTCACCCAGCACTGCTCCGGCCTCCACCCTAATCTTGTATGGTTGGATCTCCATCTCATTCCCCTGCATGCTGCTATTCTGAAAGGAAGTGTGTGATCGGCCTCATCAGGACACCCTCAAATGTCCCAGACGCTCCCCATTTCTGCCTTGTCTGCATGACAGACAGTCGTAAAAACAAGCACAGGCTTCTGAGGGAGCACTCCAGGTCAGGTCTGACCCACCAGCTGAACAGCTGAGCCTGAAGTCCAACTCACTGTATAGAGTTTGTAGCTGACTACGTTCTCTCACACCCTCTTCCTCTTTAGCACCCCTGAAACTTAATAGTGGTCTCCTCTGTGCCTGTTCTCGCTTGGATTTGGCCCACAAGTGTGTCTGACAAAAACCAGATCTCTGCCTCTTTGCCAGTCCTACAACATAGAAATATGGAAATAGCAGAAATGTGTAGCTCTCTGATAATCCCTAGATGAACACACCGCATTACAAGAGTGAAACAGACATTCAAAATGCACTTTAAAAGGGATGGAAAGAGCAGTTTAAGGGAAATGTTGAAATGTATTAATTTGCCAGACTGAAAGTAACTCACTGTTAGAAATCTGAAAGATGATACAATCAATATTGAGCTTGTTTTTCACTCATTCTAGTGCAATACTGAGATCTAACCTTCCAATATGCATGAGCTTAAGTCTCATACAATGACTTTGTTTTGAAGCCGTCCCTCCTCACAAACTGGTGGTATTAAATATCCAAGCCTCCTATAAAACATATTGGCAGCACATCTTTCAAATCCAGAACAAAACAACCTCTCGTAAAAAAAGACATTGTGACTTCTCCCGTCTTTTGTGGCTCTCACCATCATCTTGGATAAGTCAAGTGTTGGAATCATAAACGGCAGTTTGTATGTGGTGTTTTTTGATGTGTGTGTGTGTGTGTGTGTGTGTGGCTTCACCCCTGACACTGGGGATTAACAGAAAGATCTAAGTCTTTGACACTGCTGTGCATTGCTGGGTGCAATTTTCCCATCATTGTTGTGGAGCAGAATAGCCCCGGTGTCTGGAATGGTCACCCTCTGTCTCTGTGACAATGCTTTAGTGATCCACACACACTACAGTAATGAACGTTGGTACAAAGACCTTTTGACGTCGCGGGGGGGGCATCACTCGCGCTCAACGCTGCCTGCATTCTGCGTCCACTTCCCTCTGACTGCCTGCCACTGCAGCAGCCGGCCCCTCCCCTCACAACTCCCCTCTCTCATTCAGCCCCTCTTGAAATGGTGGGGAGAGTCTTTTCTAATGTGTGTGTGTGTGTGTGTCTGTGTGTGTGTGCTTTCTGTGGGTGTGCGCTCATGCTCGCTTAATTGACATTAAGATCTATGAGTTGGGATGCGCTTTGGGTACCTGCTACTGAAAAGGTTTGAATGAGAACAAGAAAGCCGGAGAAGCAGAAAGCAGAGTGATTAGAAACAAGAAGAAGAGACGGAGAGCTAACGGGAGATCGAGCACACAAGGAAGAAAGAGGCAGCAATGGAAAGTAGACAAACTGATACTTAATTTCACTTAGAACAGTGTAATAAGCTCAGAAATTGCATCAGGAAAAGACAACATTGAAGCTAAATGTCCAATTTTTACAACAAACAAATGCCCCATGATATCTAATCCAGCAGCACAATATTGATATTACTGACACGCACACACACACACACTTGGAGAAAACTACCAACACAGATGTGCTGCTTCCACCACCTAATTACTACTGCAATGTAGCTCACACAGCAGGAGAGGAGAGAACGGCTTGAAGAGCGAAAGAAGGAGATGGACGCAGGAGGGAGAATGGCAGATCGGCTCCTGCTGCATGTGTTAGTTGTGGTTGCTGGTCCTCATTCTGTGTGCGAGGGCCCGACGCACATGCTGCCCATGCATAATGCAAAACGGTTCAGCAGCGTTCAGGTGGCAGGGACGGGAAGGGACCCCTCTGCACCACATGCACCGAGCACAGCCTCTCCCCGCGAGGGTTAGCCCAGGCTGCTGCAACCCCCCACCCCTTCCCCTCCCTCCCCAACCCCATCATCCTGCGCTCCCTTCCTCCTCCCTGTTCCCACTTTCTCCCCGTCTCCCCGTCAGTCACTCTTCCTCCTGTCACAGCACAGCAAGCGCTCAGAGGACCAGGATTTTCTGCCTTGCAATTCATGACATACAAAGAGCAGAGACAGCAGTGGCAGAATCATGAAGGAGAGGACGGAGGGGGAAAGAGTTGTTTTTGAGTCCCCTTAATGAGGGGTTTCCTCTGATCAAAGCATGAGGAGGTGTTAGGAGTCAGGAGCACAAATCGCTACTGTCAAGGGAGACTGACTCAGCCCATGACTGAGGATGAGGATGTAGATTTTTAATCTGTCTGCTGTGACTGAGTGGTGCTTGAAGATTAGATATGGCACTTCAACACATTCTTGGCGTGGCTGTAGGTCGAGCAGCCTCCCCGTAATAATGATCAGTCAGGCGCCCAAGGCTCTGTGGCTGGACTCTTTACAGTTGACAGACTGGACCTGAAGCCTTCAGGATGATGAGCCGTAGGCATGTGGCTACTTAAGCGTACACATTGTTCTGTTTGAAATAGCCACTCCCTCTTTCTGCCAGGGGCTACATAGTGAAATTATACCTTTTTTTCCCCCTGAATTCATTCATGTCAGATAATTATATGAAATGCAGCAGATTATGTGTGAAGAAGAAAAAGGATCACAAACAGATTTTCAAGCAGACTTCTGTCACAAAAGTGAGTCGATAATCAGCATCAACAGAAACTTGCACTTTAACCAGGACTGCATCTCTTTGTACAGAAGAGCCTACTCTCCCCATGAACACACTTCCCTCCATTCTCCACGCTGCAGCAATATCTTTAACCCATTCAGTGCCGCAGTCCAATGTCCAAGCCTTGATAAGGAGCCTGAATAGAAAATCCAGTTACCGAATATTGGTAAACTAAGATGAGGATAAACAGCTGACCTGATCAGATGTAACACACAGAATCATTAATTGTAAAAAGAGATTACAGGATTCTTGCTTTACAAGAAATCCATAATAATCAACTAAAATAAAATACAAATCTTCTCGATACTCAGAGCAGAAACATGGTGTGAGACTACAAACTGAACAATTTCAATCATTTGATTCTGCCTTATGAATATATAAAACATACAAAGAAAATATTTAGCTTTTTTCTTACTGAACTCTCCTCTTGATTTTTGTGCCAACATCTTTCATTAGTAATTAATTGAAGTAATTAAATTAATTAACCAATTCCATAATTGGGCTCAAACAAATGCACCTTTCCCATTTTAACACACCCAAAGACTACATTTCCATCTGTACGCAGCGTTCAGTTTTGAATAAAATATGTTGTGGATCTCAGCTATGGATGAGGAAAAGGAGGATTAACACCACATGGCCTCATCGCAGCATCACACAGCGAGCTGCCGCACAAAACACACGCTATTATACGCTGGACTAAATCGCTCCCAGAAACGGCGAGGAACTAATGACTGATCCTTCGGAGCGATACGCGCTCGCTCTCTCATTTTGCAGTCGCAGAAACTGCTCTGACAGATGAGCCCACAGCGACATCACACACACACACACACACACACACACACACACACAGTGCGAAAGCATGCAGTCAGGTCCGTGGATGGAGAGTTGATCGCCTTAATTGATCGATCTACAATTATCTACCAGCCCCTGGTGAAAAAAATCATTAGTGTCAAGCATTTTCTTGAGTGATGGCGAAGACGTGTAGGTTATCTGTTTGATTTAACCACAGCACACACAGTGAAGACACCTAACAGCCTTGTGGTTTTAGCAGATTGTCCACTGCGCTCAGGCAAGCCCATTGTTCCGCCCGTCTCAGCTGAGGTGAGCTGCTGAACAGCTTCACAGGCAATTAGTACAACCACTCCAGCAAATCCATGAAGCTGTTTATTAGCTGGAGCTCCTCAGATAAATACAAATATCGTGCTCTAACAGAAGGAGAGGAGTCAGGTCTCTTACCGGCTACAGTGTATCTATCCATGTAATTGAGGACGTTCCCAAAACTGAGGATCCCGGCGGCAGCAGCCGGCGAGCGGCATCTGAGCAGCGCCGCGCGGAATTTCTGCCCCGGTTTGCACGGGTGCAGGTCCGGGTTGGATTTCAGTCCGGGACTCATGCTGCCCGACAGCGTGCGCACCTCATCCGAACTGCTGCAGCCTTCAATCTCGCATCCATCTCTATCCACACACATTTTCTGGCACGAAAGATCCAGCGCAGGGAAGAAAAAAAAAAACAACCCAGAGAGAGACACAGAATGGAGAGGAAAATAGTTGAAGAAGGAGCGACGGTCTGTGATTTCAACTGGAATTAGTCGCAGTGAAATTGTTGTCTGAAGTGTTGAAGCGCAGGAGCCGCTCTCGGGTTCATATTTTTCTACCAGTGTGAGTGCTGTGCGCTTCTTAGTATTTTTTTTCTGAGGACCAAGCGCTGTAGTGCAGGGGGGGGGTGTGACCTGGCTGTAAAAACCCCGCCCTCAAGCCCTACAGCGAATGATGGAGGCGCACCTGATACTGTGGTGCAGATGCCGGGGAATTGCAACCGGAGTGTGGTGCGGTTGGAAAAACCTTTCTGTTATTTAAGGAAGCTGACAGTGGTGGGAAATGGGTGGGTGGGTGTGACTTCAATTATTTATATATTTATTAATCATCATCGATTACACCTATAAGGAAGCAGGGGCTGCTGACTGAGGAAACACTCCTGTTATTACTACTGAATAACTATAGGCTGAATCGCCCCTGGTGTGCTCATATTTTTAGTAAAAGGTCCCAAATAAATCTCTGGATTCATTTGTATACTTTTGCATATTATATATGTTGTGTATTTTTTATTCTCTCCACACACCTGAAATGTCAAAAATGTGATTGACTTAGTTTAGATCCCCATACCTTGTTATACTGACAGTCATGGCTTGATCAAAGACTGCATGCCTGGAAAAAGGAACTTTTTCATTGCAGATTAAGTCAAGTCAGTTTGTTTACAGTGCACATTTTAAAAACAACAAATGTCGACCAAAGTGCTGAGAGATGAGATTATTTGATTGAAATGAAAACACAGACATAAGTAAGAGGATATGAGCAAATTAATAAAAGCATAGAATAAATAATTTTTGGATAAAACCGTAAAAACACAACAGCATTGTACAGAGAGAAAATGAAAAACAAACAAATAAAATGACAGAGTGTGACCAGTCATGTCTTCATAATGACTATTAACAAGCTAATTAAAAGACAGGTTTAAAAGATGTCGACAGACAGGAATGATTTTCATTTTGCAAGATGGAAGAAGCTAGTGCTGACAGTGGAGTTGATTTGTTTATCAAATTTTAAACCAGAATCAAAGATAACACCAAGACTTCTTGCGTGGGAATTTACATTCAATGTTAGAGGCCCAAGATTGTGGTGTTGGAGCAAAGATTAATTAAAGATTAAGTTTGGCTTACGAACATATTGCAACATGAAAAACAACTACAGTACAGACCCTCATGTGAAGCAGAATTAAACTAAAAGTTAACATTGCCACAGTGAACAGGAAAGACTTTGTCATGTGATTTAGGTGAGATTGAAGATGAAGTCATTTCATATTTTACTGTTGATTGAATCACAATTCAGTGACCACCCTCCTTTATTTCTGATTAATTCTTCTGTACACCGTCATGATTATCAAAAGGGGGATTTTTATGGTCAGGTTTGGAGACAAGAAACGCAGTTCTTTGTTTGTAATGTGATGTAAGAAATAATGTTCATGTCTGACACATGTTTCACTACTGCAACAGTATTTGTGGTGACATATGATTCCATGTGTGCTGGGTATGCATGACTCAAGAAATAACATAACTAACTAACTAACTAACACACTAAGTTAACTGAAGGCGCACATCCTTAGTATCAAGCCTTGAGTTAACGTAGTGTGTTCAGAAGCCTGACGACATAGTAGGCCATAGTATATATTAATCACTTAACAAAGGAAGCAATCAGACTCTACTCTTATGAATAAACTGTTCTGGTCATGTGTACAGGAACTGCTGTCAAGGTGCGTGGGAATAAAATATAAAATTTCACTTCAACAAAGCCCACTGGTCACTGGGCTTTCCCACCACAGACAATGAGCTCCGTCAGCAGTGCAATTGACCTTCAGCAGTTACCAACCTGAAGCACTGAAGCTGTATGTAATTTTATTGTTTGATGCAATGTTAATGTAGTTGTTGTTACTGTATGTAGTGTAAGTGCAAACATTTTTGATTAGATGTACTGTCTTTAAATAAGGACCCCAGGAAGAGTAATTGTTGCCAAGGCAACTCCTAATGGGGATCCCAGTACACATTAAACCACAAACATAACAGTAACAACTATACAACTTTTAGGTCTAAGCCGTAACTGTACACTGTATACATATACATTAGAATTTGTCCATACTCGTGTCACTCCATTGTTAAATCAAGCTGAAAGAAGAAATGAGAGTTTCAGTGGAGTGTTTTTGTGCATCCTAAAATCCCATGGAGCTTGTCATGTGGGGGCAGATATCATCAAGTATCATCAGACATATTGTCTCAAAAGTGAGAATGGAACCATTCTGAATAATAATTTTCAAACCCCACAATTACAACCAAAAAAAATCTGAGTTGCATGAAATGCTGAAAAAACATTTTCCAGTGACACAGTGACTCCAGAATAGTTCACGGATGCACAAACAAAGATGATTAAATAATACCATCCTAAGGAATCCCCCACATTTTCATGATTTAGAAACACCATAACCAAAAGGCACGATATTTGACCTTCTGTGGTGCAACATCGATGGAGATGTGCTGAGCAAGTAGGGAAATAGCTGCTGGGGAAAACTACTGCGACTTTGAGTCCACAGCAAAAACTGACTCCACTTTGGGGAAAAACGTTATTTATAAGAATTCTTCCTATTATTACACCTCGGGGCATCTGCTGTCTTACCCCGAGCTGCTTATCAGTCTCATCTCCTGGTCATCTGCTGGGTTTTACTGCACTGCACACATTTGAGAGATGTTTACACAAAAGACAATCGCAGTGGTTTAAACAGTCCCTCGATGACACTGAAAATAGCTGATTATTTTAATTGCGGTATGACATTTACATAAGTTATTTTCCAATCACAAGCATAGCAGACGCATTAGAGTACTAATTTCTTTTTACTCTGACCCAAATGTCACCTTGTCTGGTAAGTTCTGACTGAGTTTTGTACCAAATTATTCTTATTGAAAAAACTATTTGTGGCTGAAAAATGAAAAAACTGAACTTAACAAAGTACATTTTTTTTGTCTGACAGCAATAAAGTTGGCCATTTATAAGTCACATTTACTGGTAAACCATCTATTTTTACAAAAAAATCTTCATCACAACAAGCTGTTCAGGGCACAGCGGTCAATGGAGAGTGACACAGTAATGCAGATGAATCCTCCTTTTGGACTATGTTTGTCTGTGGCATTCCTGGTGGTCACAGAATAACCCTACAGGGGGAAATCATCTGGTTTGGTTAAGAAAAGATGAACACAATGCAACTGGCTCAGTTCTGACAGTTTCAGCGGTTTCTTTACTGACAGCCACCGCTGTCCCCAACTTCATTACAAGCTATGGCAGAGAAGATACAGAAAGCCTTAAATGGCTGCAGGGACTTTGCTCTCCACTGGTCTCATACAAAGTTATGTTATATGTAAGTTATAGAACTCCCTTTATTGATGCTACTGGGAGACAGCTGAGTTTTTAACTAAGTACAATGATGGCTTAAATACCACTGAGGAAGGTGACAATGCCCTGTAACACTGCACATCATGTTGTTGTCTGATGTGAAGCATTCACACCTCAATGAATTTTCAGTGGGATGCCTTTTCATGAGACAAGCTTCTGAACAAGTCGTGGTGATAGTGGCACCAGAGTTGTTAGATGTGCCTGAAAAGGAAAATGAGCTGTTTCTGAATGGCTGGGAAAGGTCCAATCCTGCATGCAGATGAGTGTCTCTCTGCCATCTGTGTTCTGTCAGAAAGATGCCAAAAACATCTCCAGCTAATTGTTAGACTATCCCATTGTGTGCGCAGAGCTATTTTGACTTTGCCAAGACAGGAATCCCAAATTGTCCCCAGCATCATCAACTATATATCACAGAAAGAGGAGTGTAGGGAATTTTGTAAGTCTGTACCAGGACACGCAGAAGGAATTTGAACAGAAAGGTGTGAGGCAGAGCGAGAAAGGCTGAGATGTTGTTGATTTATCATGAGTACAGAGTTCAGTGTTTGAGCGAAAGGTAGGTGTGCTGAGGGGGCATTCCTGACAAGTGCAGTTTGATTTTGCTGAAAGCCAGAGCGGACACCGGCCAATATTCCTGATGAACTGTGTAACAGGCATCCTGTTGAAGTTTTATTCTATCATATACCTCACAGAAGCACACGGCTATATTCGAATAATCTGAAAGTGAAATAAGATCAAGCTTTTTGTCCGTATTTAAACGAGTGAAAGGCTAAACAAAATCTGGGAGAGTTGTAGATACGTTGAGGGAGGCTGAATCTTGGCAGCAGTTTGGGAGAAGGTTGGGTGCTTGCCTGGCTCTGCTCTGCAGGCGTTTGGCATTGCAAGGGTATCAGAGTTGAGATCTGAATGCTCTCGCATGCACCGGGCTGACCTGTATTGTTTTATTTAGACTGAAATGAGAAAGCTCTGCCAGCAAAACCTAAAGCCCCTCGTGGCATTTGTTTTGCAGAACTACTTTCAAAGCAATCATCCACTTACTTCCCAATAACTTTGATGTCTGAAAATCCCCTCTGTTTGAATCTGGAAAGTATGATGCAAACATTGCAGCCTGGCAGGCTCAGCAGAAAATGATCAAGTAATACTGACAAGAATTGCTTTTGTAATGCTGCAAACTGACATCCAGGATAAGGGGATGCAGGAAAAGAGAAGCGGGCCAAACCAGCCAGCAGTCTCACGCGGAGGGCTTAGGAGGGAGCCCCAGTAAACAGTTGTTCCTGTCTCCCTCTCTGGAGCCCCCACCTCCCCTCCTCTTTCTTTGGGATGTGCTTGATATGCTGGTCATGTCTGTGGGATCCTGTGTGTTTTTCCATCGTGCAGAATGGCTTGGTGGACCTGGACCTATCTCTCGCATTATTCTGCTATGTGGCCCGGAGCCACTGAGTCACTGCCCCGGCCTTCCTTCCTGTCTCAGCTCAGGGCCGAGCCTCCAGTGCAGGATGAGAGATAACCTGCTAATCGCTGGGCCCAGCGCCTGCAGGACGATAAGGGCCGACTCGCTCTATGCATCCTACCATGTGGCTGCCTATAAAGTTTAAATGTCCTACTGACACGTGTGTCTATCAGCTGTGTGTCTATCAGCTGTGCTTCTGGTGAACACGTCACCACCTCTTTAAGCTCATGAAGTTCACAAGAATTTTACAGTGTATCCAGGGCATGGTATCTCTCATGTTTTTACTGTAATCAAGCAGTAATAAGCCAGTAGATTGTGGTACGATTTTTTTAACTAATAAATAAGCAGGTTTTAACTGAGTAGTACTATATCTGAGACTTTTCAGGTCAGTAATGGGGTTAGACAAGGTGGGGTATTATTTCTGTTGTTCTTGTTCTTGTTTAACTTGTATATGGACGACTCGTTTTTAGTTATCTCATTATTTCCTGCAGTTCTGGTCGCGGTTCTCCAAAATCAATCCAAAAACTGCACGAGTCTATCTGTACATTTTGTAACTGATGTGTAATTGATAGTGATGATGTTTTCATCTGATTGTTGTTGTTTTTAATATATGTAGATAGCTATTTTATCCTCAGCTTTTATAGGGAATGGAAATAAAGTGAATTCAGATGGAAATAAATATACAAAAAGTTAAGCAATTTAAGCAATCAAGGACTTTTTCAACTACAGTAATCACACAACAGTTTGTGATTCTCCCATTGTTGTCTCGATCAGCCACGTTTAGGTCCAGTTAAATATGCACATTTCCCCTTCCTGTACCAAGGAACAAGTGTCCCAGTTTCCTTGAGTACACGATGTACATTAAAGATCCGGAAGGAGAGAATGAACAGGCCTCCCCCAACGCTTGGTTCAGCTAGGGAAAAAACAATCAGTTGTACATCTGTGTTGTCCAAACATTCTTTTCATTGGAGATGGGATGTTTGAATGGAGTACATTTTGACATCCAACATGTGTCTCCTTTGCATTTCAGTATATGGCCTAAAGTCACATTTATAGGGTTTGATTCTTTAATAAACAGCTCTAGTCACAGCTTTGGTCACATTCATCACTGTCACTTCTGAAGAGCTGTGTGCTGTTTTGAACAAGGCCAAAGAGCATATCCACCACCTCTATTGCCATTACATGTCTTGTCAGCCTGAGGGGTTTTGCAGAGCCCTACCTCTTCTGCTGATAAAGAACAGAAAATGTACAACTCTCATTTTGAAGCATCTCTTTCATCATATACTGTAGTTTGTAATTTATACCATATTTCACGTACCCAGTTTTCTGGCCCCAGTTCAGCTAATTGAATAGTTCTAAATCTTCTGCAATTGCTCTATTCTTGGAAGAGAAATTAACTCGTTCCATTTCTATTCGACCCATGTCGTCAATTCATACAATTGGTACAAACGGTTGACTCAATGATGAGGCAATGAAGCATCTAACTGGACTCATTTCATACAGGCCAGTGAGCAGAAGGGACTGGGGAAGATCTTACACCATTCATTCATAGGAGGTCAAACTGATAGCATTAATATAGGCCAACTTCAATAGACTGATGCCATAATATTGCCAGAATATATCTGTGTGCCCAACAGCAGACTAAAGGGGAAAAATGGAACAAATTACAATTCTCTGTAACAGCAAGCTATTTAGCAACATTCAGCAAGATAGCCGTCTGAAGACTAAGCTGTTATCATTAGCACATGTTAGAAACTGTGACTTTCCACAGTGAGACCACGCCGTCCTCACTGATGTCTGGTACTGGACCACCCCACTTCCGCTCTCCACATTTGTTTTTGGAGCCGGAGCCGTCTAGGCTTTGGTCAGTCTTGAGGTGTGGGCCCTGCCATTCTGACCTTTTCTCATCCGTTGTGACCTCCTGACCCCTAGACTGTCTGTGCCTGACAGTAGCTTGCTGTGGCTGCAGCATCCCCACCCCTCCTCCTGCCATGCACTCCCAAACTCAAGCAACAGGGTGTCTGGCAGCAGAGCAGCTGAGGATTTGAATAGATCTGGGCTGATGTCTCCACTCCTTGGAAGTCTGATCTGGGGGCTATACTGTACAGTGCAGCAGCAGGAGGCAGAGAGACAGCAGTGACTAAATATAGTGTTCAGGGGCAGAGGCAGCGTCTTTTATCTGCTCATTTAATTATTTATTCGACAGCTCCATCCAAGCTGGACTCCTTGGTCGTGGGTCATCAGTCTCACTTGATCTGTCTGGGAGGTAAAACCAGCCCCGACTCCTCTGTCTGCCTCCATATCGTCATGTTGATCTCCTTTGTTTGAATGTGCATTCTTTATGCAACTGAAAAACTGAAATCAAGCTCTGCCTAATTGGAGAAATTTGAGCTGCTATGTGGCTGAGGTTGACTTGTAGTGAGACCAGATCTATGTGGTGCTGCAGCTCATATTTATAGACTGCATGGGTCTTTGTAATTACCCCATTGCCAGGGCTGTGTCTGTGGATCAGCTCTCTCCGGCCCAGTGGCCAGCAAGCCTCTGAAACAGGAATGCTAAATACATAGGACCAGAATGTGCATATGCCATTATAGGGCAAACCTCAGATTTGGCTGCATTTCCGTTGGAGTCCACATTTGTGCTCCCTGCTCCAGACAAAGTCATTTGCATGACAGTGAGAAAGGGCTTGATTGATCTGCTATGCAGCCTTGTATCAAAAACTTCATCATACACAAACAGGAATAATTTCCATTGTTGATGTTTCCTGAAAACATCACACACATTTTTTCAAATCAACATGAAAATACTTCTTTCCACCTTGTTGTTTTTCTTCCATGTTCCGTTCTTTGACTGCAACTGGCTTATTTGTATTTACAATCACCAGACCACTGTGTTAATTAACGCCAACAATTTCAAAAATCTTGCATGTGTGTATGCCTGTGTGAATCATCGCAGGCTAATCAACACATTTCATTTGTTCTCACCCATCAAATACGCACAGAACTGTGCATTTTTGGAGTTTGGTGTCAGCGTCAGGTATCCAACACTGCTTTTCCGTCTCTCCTGACACTTTACAGTAAAAAAGGAAATGTATATTTCTCCCTACTAGCTGAGGTGCAAAGACAGGAAGGCCCATATGATGTAATTGTCCAAATAAGGGGCAGTACAGAGGGTGGAGAGGGCTCTTCCTCCATATGATGTCATGTCACTGCAGCAGTTTGCTGGCGATAAGGGAAAGAGTGCAACTTCACATCCACAAATGTGGTTTGACTTCTCTTATCAATGTCCTGCAGCTGATCTGTGGAAGGGTGAAAATAACACAAACATGAAGCAGATAAGCTGTCTCCCCTGTTACAGTAAACATGCATGATGCACATGAGCCATTTTCTGGTTATTATTGATATCATGACAGCATTCTGATTGAGGACTGCTTCCATGTCGTATGTATCAGCATGTTGCTTCGCGTGATTACGTCAGAGGCACGGCTGTTTTTCATGACTAAAATGCTCCCCATCCCTGAGTAAACACTGACTGTATCCGCTCTCCCCCTGGCTCCTGGCTCCCTCATTGATCAGCCTGGACAATTTATTAGCCATTGTGACAGTTTCCTGTACAGCCAGGGTCGACAGGGGAAACGGAGAGGTATGCAGATAAAGTGCTCAGAAACATGGTGCACAATACCTATTGTGTTTTAATTGCAGGTCGAACTGTTACCTCTAGAATGTTTTCCACATACCTTTTAGTGTGCGTGTGTGCTTGCTTGTTATTCCACATACATGTCCTGCTACCCGATCTATTCCCTCAGCATACTGAGTAATCACATAACTTCTGGAAAATTACAAGCTTAAGGCTGAAAAACAAAAGGAAATACCAGCGAATTCCACAATAAAGCAATGAAACCTTGAACAATGGCTTAGCATCCTTGAACTACAGCTTTAGTCCGTCTGTAAATGTCAAGTTCAGTCAACGCTTTCAACACTTTCATAGGAAATATTTGGTCAGAAATATCACAAGTCAGCAAATAAATTCTGGTACACGATCCCACTAAAGCCAAGTTTTCCTTCTGTGCAGCAGTTATTGAGAGCAACCAGTAATATGATGACAATGCAGCCCAATTACTGCATGACTTTGTACCTGAGAGTGACAAGGGCAATGACCTTTGACCTCCCTGCATGGTTTACTCCAGTATAAAATAATGGGGACAGGCAATGACATGCAGCTGTTAGGATTTGCCAGGGGGCGTTAGACACCTCTGCAGCAACAGTTTAGAAATTGATTGACAAGCGGCGGCCATACTAGGGTATGTAAATATGTCCTGTTTGTCTGGTCTGTGCTAGTGTTTGACAAGAGCAGCCAAGCTTACAGTAAGATGATGAATGTTAACACATATCATGTTCCATGAACTCACAGACTTACACTCACAGTTTAGGGTTCAGTGAATATCAAAAGTAAACACTCAAACGGAGTGCAAGTGTCAGAGGCGGGCACTCATGTGGTTGGTGTGACATGGTCAGACATCACACAGACAACTGTAGGAGGCATCCGTGTCAGTTTTAGTTATGAGGAGATCCTCTAACATGTGAGAGAAAGCGTTCTTGAGTGATATAGGGTTCGTGCTTGTGCAAAAGTCCAAAACTGCTGGATTCCAGTCTGTGTACTGTGCTCATGTTACATTCCTGTCACCTTCACCCTTTAATATCACACCTGCCTTTACCATACAATATGAAAACTGATAATACTTGAAAGGAAAATGGAAAAAAGAAGCAAAAAAACAGTGTAAGCAGTAACACCTGTGAAATCTATTTCCTCACTGAATATGAGATGCTGTTAAAATATCTGTTTGCCATATGTTTGCATATTGTATAAATACATGTATATGACTGGGAAACATATTGATTTTGAGTTTGTCGACTTATGCTGTATTTTGTAATAGAATACGGTCGCTCAAGGTAATGACTCAGAGCAGATTGTGGTTAAAAGGAATTTTTCTTTCTCTTCTGTTTTTGAATACTGAACATTAATTTGAGTAGGTTATATCCTGTAGGTGACTGTACATGTATTTATCATGCCAGAGTATATACAACAACAACATAAAGTATATAATAACAAATATAACATATGTCACAATTAAGTCAATCATTATCTATAGCATGAAACATATAATAATGATATAACACACACACACACACACACACATATATATATATATATATGGATATATATCATCATATATCATATATAGATATATATTGTTTTCTAATAGGAATGCTAATTATGTAAGTCGTATCATTACAGTAAGATCCTTACATGTAATAGTGCTGCCCAAGAGACAGAGGGATATTAAAGACCATTACAGTAAATCTGCAAGTTATGTACATGCTGTCTTGGTGCCTGCAAACATGACCATTTTTAGGGCAGTTCTACTGGAGGTTCCAGTGAACATCTGGCAAATCCATTGTACCTCACTAATGGAAGACCACTGGGAGCCTGGTGATAGCTTCTTTACAGTAATGCAGCTGCGCCATCTAGTGGACACATTAAAAAAAACTGAGGAGAAAATTGACAGAATACACTGCGTCTTTATCTATTCATTTATTTATTTGTGTTGCAAGAAACACTCCTTACATTTTCTTACATGTTGCATGGAGAACACACAGAGGTTTGAGACACTTCCAGAGTGGATCCACTGAAATGGGCAGTGAAAGTGGAATTATGAGATGAATTTCCAGCAACTGTAAATACAGAGAATAGAGAATGGAAATCTTCCATCTTCAACTCCATTATGTGCATATGTTGTGGTCCAGCCTGAGGCCCCTCTGGTCCTCATTAGGAGGCAGCAGCTGCATGCTGGCTGGGACATTCATAGATGGAGAGGTTAATCTGATGATCCTCAACATGCATACTTGGGCAAATACAGCTTATTCTGCCCAGGGTTTATGAAGTAGACTGAGCTGGAGAAGGGGGGACCTGCAGCCCAAACTGGCCACATGAGTGCAGATGGTTGTCAGCAAAATTCAGGAGAATCATTAAGAAAAAAAAAACAAGTGGATGGTAGTTATACACGGCCATTTTGAAATTCTGGTGTCAGCAATGCAATTCTCTTGGGGCTGGGCTATTACCTGCAAAAAGCTTAAGGTTTCTTCAGCTGTATATTTTAGAATGTAGTGGGTAAATATATTTATAGATGATGGAGCAGCTGAGCAGTATTCACTGTTTCTTTTGGAGGAGTTTCTGGTATGGCTTAGGCTGCTGTAAATTGATGTATTCTGCAAAAACGGCTGGGTGTACTGTAATATATTATTAATTAATTACATTAGCCAGTGACATCAAAGTTAAAAATATACAAATAAAATATATACAAATATCTACTTCAAAGTGTCTACATGTCTAGCTAGCTAGATAGCTACAACTAACTAGGTAACTAGCTAACAAATAAATAGATAGATAGATAGATAGATAGATAGATAGATAGATAGATAGATAGATAGTGGAACAGGAGATCTCCAATGTTGGAAGAAAGGGAATGCTCAGTAACATTTTGAAATTTATTGAAAAGTTAAAAACAACATTTACATTCAAATATAAGCATTTATTTTTCAAGTATACTGCACAGTGCTCCTGAAGGGGAGGTAGTATTGTAATAATAAATTTAATTTAATAATAAGTTCAGATTTCTTTTCTAAAGTACTGTAAAAAATGTCAACTTTTCTTTTTGTTCCCCTGTTGGGTTGAGTTTTTGGTTATCTGCACAGATTGTAAAGCCCTTTGAGGCAAAGTTGTGAGTTGGGATTTTGGGTGATACAAATAAAACTGACTTGACTTGGCTTCAACTGTAGAAAATACAATTTAAGCCTGAGTGAACAGAGAAACATTTTTAAAAAGGCATTTGATGGTCTGACAGTGTGAATGAACAAGTTTTCTCTGCATCTGTCATCACTGTGTTGCTATAAAGTGACAAAAAAAGGACCTTTTCAAGTCAGCTCCAACATCCTGTTGTCCAAGCAAGTAGTTTTTAACTTAACTTCAAATATTTACAGATAAATTAATTGCATGGTTGCTTTTGTTCAGCTTTACTCATTTTTCCCGTTGCTCAGTTCCATGGAGGGCTCAGGTGCAGGACCCTGCTGTGGTGGGGGATCTTCTGCAAACACACACATGCACGCACACACACACACACACACACACACACACACACACACACACAAACAAACAAACAAACATATTTAAAACATTTTAAATTAAAGTAGAGAGCACTCATTAGATTGACATGGAAACTAAATGATCAGGTGTTGGTATACACACACTCGGTGCGGGATCAGACCCTGTCAGACCATGATAGGAGGGAACCAGCTCGTATCCGCTAAGGTGATGCTAACTAAGTCGCCCTGTTGGTGCAGCTGCCTCACACACCAATTAATCCAACAGAATGGAGAGAATGAGGTCAACTCAGATCCAAACTAGGAAGACAATGTGGTCTTTATTAAGTTTGGCCCATCTCTGCCTCTGAGCTGCCAGAAAAACTAGACTGCCTGTGTGTTACTGGGGCATGTGTGCAAGATAAGGAGAATTTGTTCTTAACTGCATAAGGAGGAGTGCTATCTTGTAGTAAGTGAGCTGAATAGAGGGTTATTGTTCAGGAAGGGCATGTGTGCTACACTGACATTAACTAACAAACACAATGGTGAAAACTTAATCATGTGCCAGAGTGTCATCCACACACAAATCCTGCACAAAAATATGAAATTAAACGTTCAGAATCTGTTTATTTTAGCATGTAACCAAAGCTCAGAAGAAAACTAGAATTTGTTGTTCTGTTTGAGCCATGGTTGTCCTGCATCACCATTCAGTTCTGAACTTTTGTTGTTCACAAGAGAATTAAAGAACAGTAACTATCCATTTACAGCACATGTACCTTCAACCAATCGTAGCGCTGCTTTCTTGTCTTCAGTAATGTAGAGGGCAGCCATGAGGAAAAACAGTCCACCCAGGATCCCAACAAATGGGCAGACCAGGAGGCTGTACTTCAGACTGAGGAAGTCCCAGCTATGAGTTGCAGGTTTAGATTTGCGTATAGCATCAGAAATCTGCTGGCACAGGTGTGAAGACAGCGTTAATACTCAGTGATACACAGATAAAGTGGTTTACTCAAGCTTGCAGAGGCACCATTGAGAAACAGTACAGTTAAAAGGAGGTTGACTTCTCACCGCTCCCACTAGGTAAGGACTCCCAGCGTCACCCAGGAGATGACAGACAGATATCTGGAGAGCCTCAGCTGTGGACCTTCTGGTTGGTATAACAACATACTGAAGTGAAAAGTAACACAAGACAACCTGTTGGCTTCAAGTTTCAGCAGACAGTTTCATATTTTTATTCCCACATGCACCATTCAAACTTACCAGCAGTATATCAGCCATGACAGCCCAGTTCAGTGATATCAGTACTTCACCAAAGAAAATCATTACCTGGAATGAGACATTTAAGACACTCAGTGAGCAACTGATCAAGTGATAAATTAATTAATTATTCAACAATTACTCAATTTAGATTTTCCTCTTAAAATTTGTTGCAACATTTTGTTGGAGCTGTACTGCCCATACTGAGAGACATATCCAGATTCAATGGCTGCACTGTCACATTAAATGTCAATTAGTTTAGAGATCTTGTGCATCATGTTATCCACATTACCTCCAGCTCATGTGGACATTTTAGGTGAAACTTCACATCTGGACTAGAATTTAAAATCAAGTTCAGTGGGACTGAGAAAAATCCTTCTGAAAAACAGATGGAAAATATTCGCTTTGAAGTCGTTGTTTATTTCTAGTGCTTCATGTTCAAAAAGTCCACAACAGTGTTGTGTTTTCACCATAGGAAGGGGCGGTTCTCACTTTTTCATGTACAAGTTTTGTCCTACTTCCATCATTGTAGAAACTGTGGCACATTCCAAAAGTGTTCCCAAACTTAGCTATCTAATGAGTACACCACTCCTGGATCGGTTTACCCATTAGATGACAAACCTGATAAAAGACCTGATAAAAACAAGACAAGAGACATACTAGCGGCTTTGTGAGGTCGTACTTAGGCACAGTGGTGCTTTGAGGTAAATGCCACAGTCAGCATGCTGACATGCTGATGTTTAGTAGGTAGTGCTAACATTTGCTAATTAGCGCCAAATACAAAGTACAGCTGAGGCTGATGGGAATGTCATTAGTTTTTGCATGTATTTGGTCATAAACCACAGTATTGGACAAATTAAAATGTTGACGTGATGGTGGCGCTAGATGAAAAGTTGAGGGATCAACAAAGTTTTCATTTATTTTGAGGGGGACACGAGTGTGTGAGCCAAATTTCATTCAAATTCAGATTTCCACCCAAAAGTTGTCAAGGCATTTCACTAAAAACCAGAAATGTGAACCACATGATGGCACTAGAGGTAAATTCAGAGGATCACCAAAGTCAGTAGGATTCATCCTCTGGGGACATGAATGCATGCACAATCCAGCAGTTGAGACATTTCAGTCTGGGCTAGAGTGATGGACCGACTGACAGACCAACATTGCCTTTGCTCTAGAGCCATACATAAAAATGATCATTTAGCTAGAGGACACCAGCAAAGACAAAAGTTTGTTTCTTACATAAGTGGCGGGAATGCTTTGTGATGCCACAAAGATGGCGATAAAGAGGCAGGGGGCCGATCCCAGCAGGCCTACTGCGCAGATGAGCGGGTCCACATTTGGCACCTTGTCCCTAAACCACCTAGATAAACCAGTGCCAAGACACCCTCCCAGGATGCCCGTTACCACCGTCACAGCTCCAAAGATAAAACTGTACAGGCAGAGGCAGACATCATTGTTAAAAGTCTGTTGCGATTTTGGAGAAGGAAATGAAGTATATGAAGGGTGATGCAGGTCAAAGGTCATGCTGCACCTGTCTGTGGGGTTGCAGGGCTCCTTAACGCATGCCGGTCGGAGTCCCTGAATGACCTGACCTCTGGACAGAAAAGTAGGTGTCCAGAAAGCCAGGGCTCCGGTGAGGAAGGCCGTAGCCGTCACTCCCAATGATGACCACACATAACTTTTACTAGAGTCAGAGTAACAAAACAAGAAGATTAGTAAATATTAATCAAAAATAATATCTCTATAAACTTTAGGGACTAATGCAAAGTATTACAGTATTAATTAGAGCCTGACCAGTATATCTGCTGTTCCAATTTATCGACCGATATTAGCTTATTGCAGTACAGAAATGCCAAAAATACATTTGAGATCATTTGGAAAGAGTGATACCATTACATAGTTTGTCCACCAGAGAGCACTGACATGTTTATTTTTCAAATGTAAATGTCCTGCTCAGCACATATCCTGGTTTAATAACCAAATTTAAGGGATCCTTATCAAAAATGTTTGCTTTTGTTATGTGTTTATCTGATTTTTTATACTCTCAATCAATATCTGTATTGGCCTCGAAAATCAGCCAGGCTATTGTATTAATCCAGTATTAGTTTCCATTGTCCTACTTTTTCAGAAGATACTTGACGTCCTCCTTGTAAGAGCTCTGCCCTGTAACTCCTGCTCCGTGGGTTTCAGCAGCACCCCTAGGTGGGTTGGGGCATAAGAAAACCAGCAAGACAAGTCCCACAACACCCAAGATGGGAGTGATCTGATAACACAGAAAAATGTTAAGATATCATCACTCTGTGTCTGTCAGTGCTCAGCTAAGATTTACATTAACTGTAACGAAAATGTTCTCACCCTGAGAGCCCAACGCCAGTCCCCTGTGAGAGTAGCAATCCCTGCCCCTGATATGTATCCAAGACCACTGAAAACACACAGAATGATTTAACCATTTGAGTGATCATAATGACATAAACAAGCTCAACAACACGGTAGACCTGTTCTGTGGTATTTAAAGGAAAATAATGAATCTCTTTGCACGTTGATTTTACTTTGCACTGTTTAAAGGACCGTGATTTGGATGGTAGTTGATTTGCATTAAAAAAAGATCACTTTACACTAGTGTCTGCCATTTTTCAACCTATTTCATAATTTAGCAAGTGAAAGCTTTCAGTTTATTTCAGCACATTTGTCATGGCTCTGTTATCTCTGCATGGTAAAACAACTGAAAGCCCATATTTTCCTCTGAGTTTAAGTGCTGCATTGAACCTGGAAGCTCTAAAATCTGACGTGGGATGAAACCACAAAATCACATCATCCTTTTCACAACGTATGTGATTGTTCATTGTTCATCTTTCTTATTTAATTTTCCAGCAGCATTGTTTGTGAATTAAATGCTGTTCAGTTGACCCTCAAATCCTAATTACTGGAGTTTCCCTCCAGCAGTAAATGCACCATTCACAAGACGTGTGGGAACAATCCATGCCTTCAATTGCAGTCCCACACAACAGTACATTTTAGTTTATCGTTAAAACATGCAAAAACATATAAAAGCACCTAGTCTGAGTTGGTTTCTAACCTTCCGACAGGAATAAAGA
Source organism: Oplegnathus fasciatus (assembly GCA_003416845.1). NCBI lineage: Eukaryota > Metazoa > Chordata > Actinopteri > Centrarchiformes > Oplegnathidae > Oplegnathus > Oplegnathus fasciatus. The sequence goes on along the minus strand of NTHP01000088.1, from coordinate 677,568 downwards.
CGTAGAAGATCATGATCATGATGCTCCGTTTAGCCCCAGTAAAGAGGTCACCGATGATGGTGGGAGCAATGGTGGAGTAGCTGGCCTCTCCTACCCCGACCAGACCTCGCAACAGCATCAGAAGCCAGAAGAACTTAAGAGATCAAGACAGCGGCATAGAAGCAAGATTCAGACGTAAACACCGCAGGGATCCTCTTACAGTTTAACATGCACAAGTCTGACAGCCAAGAACTGTACAATTAATCAACAATACACATTTGCTTCTGCAGAATAGAATGGGATTCCTCTATTGTGCTGTGTATGTTGAGGTCCATGTTGTACACCAGACAAATTTGCAGAAGTGTTTGACAGTTATTTTGTTGACTTGTGCAATATTTGCTTAAGCCTCTATCTACATGGGCTTTGCATGTTTGTAGCCCTGAGGATAAGTATCACAAACTTCTTATCTAATACTCAGGGGTACTCCATTTGAGGAGTGAATGCACAATGAGGTCAGATGATGAGGAAGAAAAACTGACTACAAAAAACAGGAAGCAGCATCTTGTGGTCTTATTGCTTCTTATTTCTTGTTTCTTACGTAGCTACAGTATGTGAACACATCCACTTGCCACTTACCGACTCTGTTACGAAAGAGCTGCTGGCTGCAGTCACAAGCCACACACTCAAACCACCAATCATGATATATTTCCGGTTGTAGCGGTCCCCAAGGTAACCGAAGAGAGGGGCCAGAAGTAAGAAACTGCAGATGAAGACTGTAAGTACATTAAAAAGAATTGATTCCTTCTCTATAATGTGACAACTTGACTTAAAGAAAACCTACTCATGAAACTTTTCAAAATAAAACCCCTGCAAAAACACGGACTCAAATCATAGGTCTCTGACTAATTCAGAACCAAAAGGCGCCACACACTGCATGCTCTCAGCGCTCCGCAATCCACTTGCAGCACGTGTTGCTTAAGTTAATCTTAGGTAATGCAGGGTAAAATGGGGACCTTCAAAATATGTTTGAGTGTGTCTGTCAAAGAATACCATCATCATACCTGTTTGAAGAAGTGCAGCTGTACTGTCGCTTATTTCAAAGAATTTCTGAATGTTGGTAAGGACACCTATATGACAAACAAAACAATTCATGTGTAATCTCCCCAAAGAGAAGCAGTAAATGTTTTTTTGTTGATAGGCAGCATTGCCATGTGCATGTTACATTAACACAGGAGATCATCTAACCTGCTATTGTGTACCGCTCCATGTAGTTGAGCAGATTGACATAGCAAAGCACAGCTACAGCTATATAGGCACGTTTAGGCGATATGGCTGGTTTCTCTTCTGCCTGTGGCGTAAGCGAAGAAAGGCTGTTTACAAAAGAGCCATAATGTAGACCAGAACTGGTGCTCAGACTCCATCGAGGTATCGGCCTGTCCTGGGGGGATGTCACTGATGCCTTTGGCTCCATAGTGAGCGGCTCTTTCTTCACCTGGAAATGGAGAATGTATGACCTGGTTTTAGAGAAATCATTTACCCTCTGCACTCTCACCAGAGATGATAATGTTGCACAGTAGTTTGGAAACAAGTCTTATTAGACAACTCAATAAAGGTCAGTGACAGGACAGAACTGTACTCTATAGTGGGGGGGGNGGGGGGGGGAATACATTTTTTTAAAGTGGATACAAATTACAGCTCCTCTTGCTTTCATCTTGAAAATACAGTCTGATTACATCAAGTGACTGTCTCTGTCACACTGTACATTTATCAGTCTAATGGCGATAACACATTTCTTAAGTGTTGTTTTTGAAGTCATGTGCCCCACAAGTAATCTAGTTTGGAGGACATCAGCTAAAGTGGTTTGTAGAAACACTTTAGAAACAGTCCTTATTACACAAAAGGCAATTACACAATGGTGTAAGAACAAATAGTTTTGCGAACAAAGTATTTCAAAACGTCAGAGAAAGGAGAAGGAGGATTTTCAGTATTTTTTTTAGCTATTTAACAGTTACAACACCACAAAACAGATTTGTAACCAAACTACAGACGTTTTTTGGGAGATTAGGTAAAGAGTTCAGAGCCCATTATATATCTAAGGAAAACAGGCAACTGTGACTATGTGTGTATAATGTACAATCCTGACAAATGTTGTCAAGTTAAAAAAATATTGTATAAAAGCCTGCTTTGATCAGGTCATAAAGTAACAAGAAATGTAAAAGACATGATACTGCAAAGAAAAGCATTTTAGTAGATAATTTCAAATGGGTCTGGTTTGTGCATATTGGCTGCAACATAGTGCTTGCAGAAGAGCCCCTATGCATCCTGTTATGAGTAGAAAGTCGGTGCAGTGACACAGTGAGACTATTGTGCTTAAAATCTTTTCTCCAAACAACAAAGCTTTGCCTGTATGGACCTGTAAGACCTGGCTCTTTTTATCAAATACACTCACACTGATACAGTTGTTGATGTATTCATATCATACAGCTATAACCCTTCAGCTGTTCAAACTGTCTCTATAAATTTAAATTTAGACATAAACTGGACTCACGTACTTGTTGATGGTGCCTTGTTTATGTAATCTTCACAGTTCACTCCATACTTGCTGTAGTCAGAGGACAGTGTAGCTCCCAGTGTGTCTCTGAGGCTTGAAGAAGCTAACAGAGGCCTCGGCTCTAACATGCCTCCAGAGATATTAAGTTAGCGAAGGGACCAGCCCACTCTGGGTTGGTCATATGCTTTCACACAGATCTTCACTGTGACGCAATGCTGTAAACAAGCCAAATATCATTAAACAATAAAACAATGATGTGAATAACAATGAATAAATTACATTATATGCTAATGACCTGATTTATTAATAACATTTAACAGCTTAACACACAGAATTCACACAACAGAAGGAAGGAAGAGCTGAGATAGTGCACATGGGTTTCAGGTAATGAGCTGCAGATAAATGTGGTATGGTTTTAAAAGAAAGATATTGCCTCCGATACATTATGGTATGTCAGTCTAAATGTTTGTCTGATTGGGGAATGGATAATTAAAAGGCGATACTGCTCCTCACCCAAAAATAACTTGTGACTTCTACTTTATAAGTCTAAAAAATATGTGCCCTAAAATACATTTTAAATGTCGCATGGAGGAGGATGTGGTATTTCAGTTGAGTCATCCACTCAGAGAATCAAGAAAACTGCTACTTTATTGTTGTTTTTCCAAATGTCTCAGAAGAACTATGGTCTGAAACCCAGACAGCTGTTTAATTGGTGGCATGCTACAACTGCTCTGGTAATTTAGGTTCTGTTTGATGTTACATTCCCACGCATAAAAATAATGTAAGCATATTAAAATGCTCAATAGCCTTGACTTTATAGTAGTCAAGTGAGGTTGTGACTGTAAAAACATAGATCCTTCGTTCCTTCTCATCCATGGAAAATGTCTTTTTTTCTAATTTGAAAAAAATTCCTCTTCCGCTATTCATGTAAATTCTAGACTCTTTTTTTAATGAAATGACTTTTTATTCTGAACATCAATCTTGTCAACATGCCCTTCACCATTTTAAGCTCTCCAAAGTGATCTATATTGGTTAACTGTGAGTTAGCAAAGCTTCAGATCTTTAACAGCACATTGTGAAATAAATGCCTTTGTCTCAAGAGCTGACTCCCAAAATTGATGTTTTTGTCAGTAGATTTGGAGAATCACCAGGAGATCACAGCTGACTGCCATAAAACCTAATACCTTGCTTCAGCGATATGGTAAACATTACTATTTAACTTGTATATTCATGTTGGACATGAAGCTTTTACAGTAGGCCTACATTCCTACAAAGTGACCTCTGATCCAAGAACTGACCCTACAGTGTAGTCACAGGGTCTAAAGTGTCAGCTAGTTCAGTGGCTCTCTAGCTTTACTGGATCAAACGTAAGACTCTGTGACAGAAGCCAGAAACATACAAGTATGGCTCTTCGACCACCAACACAGCTGCATGTGTGGTCACCATTCAACGGGAATTTGTGATTACAATCTAGCAGTCGACTTCCTCATTCGCACTTAATACAAGCGAGAACATGCTGTAAACCAGTCAGAATATGAGATAATTTCACACCTTTAGATGAAGGAGTTACCAGTGATATTAGCGTTAAATGAGGACACATCAGTCAATATCATACTGTAAGGGATGAAGAGAAGAATGTGTATTACATGACACTATGCATTTGTCTGTTGTTTTATGTTTTCATTAGTCTTTTAATAGATAGTACAACCAAAGTAAATGTTATTGTAAAGTACAATTTGTCTACAATTTGTTGAGGGTTGAGCTGCTGCCATCTAGTGTCTGCAGTGAGCATTACAGTCAACACTAAGATCTGATATTAAACCGGTTTGATGAAGCAGAAAATTTTCGTAGAGAGCTTCAGTGTTCATGTATGACTATAGCCGTTGAGAGTGAGTCTCATACTGTGAGCTAAGTGATTTAAAAGGTAAATTATCAGTGCAGCGAATAAAGCAAGCAAACACTATACTTACACTTTCTTTATCCTTTGTCCAAGACGGGCACTGCCCTGATTCTCCACGAAAATCAGAATCAAACATCTGAGAAACATTCAGTCCAACCTCCGGACAAGACTACACAAGTCTGACCAGACTTCAAATAAATTACAGTCAAAACACTGTCAGTGGTCCAACATCTAAAGGATCCATATTTTCCATTTCAAAGAGGTCCAATGTGTAACCGACACCTTTGAGAACAGAGACGCAGAAGACGCCTTCACTAATTTCTTATTTTAACACATGAAGGAATTTGTCATAATCTGCCACAAGAAATGCAGTCAAATACAGTCAAATGTATTAATTGTTTAAATATTACACAACATATTCCTATTTGAGAAAGGTATAACCTACTATAATCACTCTGCACTAGACAGCCATTGATTCAGAGCTATACTGACAATGACAAATCTTTCACATCCAGTCATCCAGTCTTTGAGTAATCTTGCATAGGCTATAGCAGATGCAACATTCCTATACTTATTATTTGACAATATTATATATATATTCAGGGGTTTATGAATGGAAAAACGTTTGAGAGGCCATAGTGTAGCCTCGGCCTTCTGTTGCCTTAATTATTGAATATGGCTGCCTTGTGTGGTGATAGTCCTGCTGGGACAGGTTAATCAGAGAGTAAGGTATATCAGAGGTTTTCAGAGTGGGAGGCAGGCCTCTCCAGGGGGGGCTCCAAACAGTTTCAGGGGAGGCTCAGTGAATGGAAGTGAAAGAAATAATTAGTTTTCAAAAGGAGATCACATAGAATATCCTAAATGTGTGTGATTTGGTTAAAGAGATAGTTCAGAGATACAGTAGTTTGGGGGAATTTTACTGTTTTTACCTTTTTTTTAAAAATGTATTTGGTGTAGTCTGAAGTTATGTCGAACAGAAATATCAGGCTATCTTGGCTGAATTGTCCAGTGTCTATGAGACAAAATAACATAATCATGATCCCATAAGAATCCAGGAACTGAGCAAAGCTAAGCAAGTAAACTAAGATGGGTGAGGGGGTGCTTTTTTCCTAGCTTTGTCTGAGGTGAAGCCCACAGTCTCAGACTTTGAAAACCCCTGATCTATATTAGATTCAAAACAAAAATATGAGATATAGGGGGAGAAATTGAAAATTGGAAGTAATAATGACCAATTTAAGGACAGGAAATGACCATTTCAACAGCACACTGCACAAAACAGGAAAACATCAGACTAGTTTTGGTGAACAATGTCGTTCACAAGACTAAAAGCGTACCGGACTGAAGAGGTCAGAGACAAGGTTTACTTTATATTATTTTTCGTGAAGGACATTATTGTTGCAACAAATCTAAGAGAAGATTGAAACTGAAGGAATATCCAGAAGGTGGCAGTAATGCACCAATAACGATGCCGGCTGCTGTCAAATCTCAGCGAAGAAGACGCAGCAGCAGCAGCAAGAGAAGGCGACGAAGAAGAAGAATGACGAGAATGCTAAACGGAAAATAGAGGGGACGGAGTACAGTTTGGTGAACGTTAAATTAACGCTGTTACCTCAAAATATTACCATTGAACATAGCTGCATTACATTCGCTAAACTATGACAGAGCCTCAGTCAGCGCTGTTACTCAGGAGACAGCTCGCAGGTAATTAAACCTTGGTGTTAACTGATGCTGGCTGCCGAGCTAACGACGGCTCCTGCGCGGACGGACGCTGCCGTTAGCCGTGATTCAAACGATGGTGCTGGCGCTAACTGTTTTCTTGAAGCTTCTACACTAAATAACGTTATGGTCCCATGACAAATAAACTGCGTGGATGTGATAGCAGTGGAAGTAGACAGACACACTCCTCCTTTGATAAATAAACACCTTCAGTGTGTTGGGAGACCAACTCATGTAGATGTGTGTTTCGACGTTGCTTACTGATTTCAGTTGGAAGCCGCTGTCAGAGGTCCCAACGACTTTCTACTGAGAGCTAGCTAACAGCGGCTAGCCTAACGTTAGCCTCTAGCTGGCTCGACTGACTCGATGTGTTTACATTTATTTTAACCGACATAACAAGTGGTGTGTTGCATCTTCGTAGACATGGTGCTTGCTAGTTACGTGATTAACCTGAAGGCAGTTACTGTATTTATGCATACATCTAAGTAACGTTGCACCAGTTGACCCATTTCCCTCGCTAACCATATTGAATTGTTAACATATTTAGCCAAGTCGCTACATCTGTAGGCTAAAGTTAGCAGCTGTCAGTGGTGTTAGCTTCAACACGCCAAGCTATCAGGCTAACTAGTGTTAATCTCGCATTATGTCTATTCGCGATTTTAGCAGTCAGCTGCAAATTATATGTAGCTGCCTTGATATCAGCCACTTTCCACAAGCAGCCGAGTCCAACACACATCGCATAACGTTTTGTGTTTGTAGCACTAATGTTACATTTCAGGTTTTGGTTGATTGTAAAGTCCATACGCACCCTGTCAGGGACATAATGTGCTCCTTTGTAGTTTTCCAGATATTATCTCCATAGTGATGGATAACTGACCTGGACGTGATTATTTTTTGAGTGGGATTTGACTGAAATGAGGTAACTGACTGAATATCAGAATATGCGTATCTGCATCAAAAAACACACAGAGATAGATAGTTGTACAGATTTTTTGAGAAGTCCTAAATCCAGTTAATGTATTATTATGCAAAATGTCAAACTGAATCAGACTCATGACCTCTGAGTTGTGGCCGTATGAATTGTTGCTGCAGTGCCAACTGTTGGTGAAACCCCTCCAAAGCTTGCAGGATTGTTTGGAGTTGATATGTGCACATGATTTGGTTACAGTTGCTCACTATTCAGTAAAAAAATTATGGCATCTTATTGCAAATTAGCAATGCTGCTAAGAATTTTCAGCAAAATGGCAGGGAATGTCACAAAATTGATCCCTTTGGGGGGGGGTCATCCAAAATATGCTACATACCAAATTGGAAGAAGAAGACTGGATGAAATATATAGAAGTGGTGAAAGAAGTGTCCTTTAAATTTTAAAAGGTCTGTGTGTTTGGGGGGGGCTATGATGAGGGCCCATATGGCTATGTGTTTTGGCCACATATCGGCATTATCTGCACCAAAGTGAATCAGTTCCCCCTTGACCCATTGTGTAACACTCAACTAAATTTAGTGGTAGTATTTGAGATGTCATGGTAACTAACAGACAAATGGGACTGTCGCTCTTTCTCTCTCAGTATATCGCCTAAAAGTAACGCAAACTGATCTCTCACAAGATTTCTGGTCAGAATCAGTATTTTAACACCACCTGTATAAGTGGTTAAGGTGTTTGAGTGTGTCATTATTCTATAATTGCTAATGCAAAATGAAATTTTGTTAGGAGTTGGAAAGTGCAGTACATATCTGGAGAGTTGCAATGTGATCCAGTGAGTGAGAAAGAGTTGGCCCTGGACTATTAGGGTGGTGTGTGGTTTCAACACCATACTGCTTCTTACTCAACCCCCAAGCAAGGCCTCCTAAGACAAAGGTTATGTTGTCTCCTCAGCAGTCTTCAGAAAAGCACAACATCAGCCTAGTTAACTTGCTGTAGGTAGTATGATATGAGCCAATGGTGATTTGACTTTGGCATTTGTTTTTGTATCTAGAGCTGAACAAAAACCCAGTGGAAGGATTCTCAGCAGGCCTGATCGAGGATAATGATCTCTACAGATGGGAAGTCCTTATCATTGGGCCTCCTGACACACTGTAGTAAGTCTATCACTGTCTTATACATGGGATATAGTAAGAGAGATGTGTTATTATGTTGTGCTCTGAACCACTCCAATTGTCTCTATTGCTCTGGATGTTTTGAAACTTGTACAATATTTAGTTCTATCTTTTTTTGTTCACAGTGAAGGTGGTGTGTTTAAAGCTCATCTGACATTTCCCAAAGACTACCCTCTCAGGCCACCTAAAATGAAATTTATCACAGATATTTGGCATCCTAATGGTAAGTACAGGTGTTGCACACTGAATGATATTTGCTTTTGTTTGTAGCAAGACCTGTTGATGAAGTGGAGATTCCACCTCTCTAAAAGTAAATAAATAAATCTAAATAAAATAGGTATATCCTACTGTTCCATGTTTAAAGCTTTCAAGCTCTGCCCATTCACTGCATTAGTTCATAACTTTCAGCTGCCTTTTTTAAATTAAAGAAACATTCAGAGGAATACTTTTCCACAGCAAGGCCAGTAAGAATTTGCCAGAGTCAACTTCAAACAGTTATAACAGATTATTGAATAAGGATTTCATTTTTTAACTTAAGTACTGCTGAGAAATGCAGCATTGTCACTTTGGAGAATATTGAGTAGCTTTAGATTGGAGATAAATTATATTGTAGTCACTATTCTTTATAACATGTTAATGTTTTACAGGTTTTGTGTAACCATAACTATCAATGCATTTGACCATTTTTGCTCAGCATTTTTAACAAATGTAGTATGAACAGTGCTATGAAAAAGGCAGTGTACCCTTTGAGTTTTTGCACATGTTGAATTGAAGATAGATTTGTCTGAATTTGTGTTTTCAGATAAATGTGTTTTTTAAACTAGTAGTAACACAAGTAAATATAAAATGTTTTTAAGCTTTATGAAGTTAATAAAATAAATGAAGTTATGCAGGAATGGATTTAAAACAAGAGTGTTAATGTTCTGGAGTAGCTAAATCAAAATCCAGACATCAATCTAGTGTACTATAATGTGGTAGGACTTGCTAGAAATTGCTGTTCCCTCACTGTTGCCATGCTATTTAATAGAACTTGTGTAGCTTTGAAAGAGGGAATTGGGAGGAATTGTACTGTCCAGATGTGTAAAGCTGATAGACCTCTCCACATACTGTAGACTCAAGGCTGTAACTGCTACAAAGGTGCCTCTGCTAAATATTGACTCAAAGTGGAGGCAGATATTTTTCATAGACACTGTCTGTAAACAATATTATTAATCACCTCAGTAGCTGACAGGCTAATGTCATATGTATGAGTACTGAAAGCAAACATTAACATCCGTTATACCAAAGGAATAGCAAAAGCATTTTCCTCTTCATAAATTGTATTCTATATGGTTTTTTTTTTCCAGTTGACAAGAATGGAGATGTATGTATTTCTATTTTGCACGAGCCTGGGGAGGACAAATACGGCTATGAGAAACCAGAGGAGCGCTGGCTGCCTATTCACACAGTTGAAACCATCATGATTAGTGTTATCTCTATGCTGGCAGACCCAAATGGTGACTCACCAGCTAATGTGGATGCTGCAGTAAGTTTACAATAAAAGTTTATTAGAAATGGTATTTTAATAAAATGGATGTGCTTTTCTATTCAAAACAACATCTAATGGTCATCTCGTGCTTAAATGTTTGTCTTTTTTAAACCACAAATTTCAGTAAAATCCAAGAATTAGCTGTTTTATGTTTTGAATGACATTAAATAGTAAATGTATGACAAAAATACATAATTAATAAATGAATTCTTAATGAATTTAGATTTTATATAAAAAATATATGACTCGAGTGATCCTCTAAAGGTCATAATTACAGCAAATATAATGATGAAATAAAAAAAGGGAGATGTGCAATACACTAGAGAGATATAGAATGAAGCATCTGAATTGTCTTTATCTTTTTTCTCCTCCACAGAAAGAGTGGAGGGAGGACAGACACGGCGCATTCAAAAGGAAAGTTGCCCGTTGTGTACGAAAAAGCCAAGAGACTGCATTTGAGTGATATTTAGCAAGGATCTAGCTTCATGTTTTCAGGGCAAGTATTCTTGATTTTAACTCTTTTAAAACCTTTGGTTCACGAATCACAACTAACTTCAGCTGTTCAGAAATGGCTGCCTGTTGCACCTGGTAAATTTAAGTAAAAATGTATTTTAGTTCAACCTACAACTACACTCAGTAGCCAGTTTATAGGTACACCTATATGTAGTGTACCTAATATAGGTGTATAAAGAGAGGTGTTCATGGACAAAATAATAGAAACACCTCTGTATAACGTAATACAGTTCAACAGCACCACAAACTGCAGCCTCTAAAATGATCATACAGTTGAATCAACATCTCTCTAAAACAGTTTAAACAAAAACTGATCATTGTAATCTTCATGAAGGGAGGTGTTATTTAGGACTGTATTATTTTTAGCTAAGTGTACCTGATAAACTGGCAACTGAGTGTATGTACATGTATATGCATTACCAGAATTTCATTGTTCTAACATTGCTGGATTGTTGTTTATTAGCAGTGCCCCCCTTCTGCCTCTCTAGCACCATTAACTACCATTACAGTTACCTTTAATATCAATTAACATCTCTTTTACACTGTTGTAAACATTTTCACTCGATCAGCTTCACGATTGTAAAAGGCATATGTTGCTGTTATTGGGTTCTGGATTTTTCTGTGGCGGTTAAAGGAGTGCGGATCATTTTATATTGACAATGAAAACATATGACTACAAGTCACTCATCAGGTTAGGGTAATGGTCAACTCATCACTTTATAAACTCTCCTTCTGCCGAAGTTTTCAAATGTAAACATCGGAGTAAACATCGAGCAAAAGGTGGAGGGGATAAACACCAGCTACGATCCCGACCACATAGATAAGCAAGACCATCTCTGCATCCATCGCAACATTGGAGGAAATACCGAGGCAAATGTGGAGGGATTAAACAACTGTGATTCTGGCCACATGAAACTTTTCCAAGCATCCTGCTAGCCAATGTACAGGAGTTTCCAACTGGATATCAGGAACTGTAATGTGCTTTGTTTCACCGAAACCTAGCTAAATCCTTGAATACTGGACAGCGGCATTCAACCAGGTGACTCTTTTTCTGTGTACTGATCTGACAGAACAGAGGTCTCTGGCAAGAAAAAAGGAGGCGGCGTGTGCTTTATGGTGAATAAGGATTGGTGTCACAGTGGGAATATTAAAATGCTATCATGTTCCTGCTCACTTGATCTGGAGTTATTGTCAATCAAATGCAGACCGCACTTTCTACCAAGAGAATTTACCTACCATTATAAGCATTTTTTCACACCGCCTAAGCCAAATGAACAGAAAAGAACTATGCTGCTATGTTTTGGTGTCATTTACAGGCACACTGCTTCTGTCCTCTGCTCTCTGTGAGTTCGATAAAGTTGGAAATATATTCACAGATTTGAACTTCCCGGATCAGTAACTCGTAAGCGAAACGTCGTTAAAACACAACTGAAGCCTCTTTCCGACCACGGTAAGGTAGACAACAAGCTACAACCTAATTTTCATCAAAACGAGCCGTCGAGCTTGACAAATAACACTAGTCTCTATGTAGAGCCGGCTGTGAGACAAGTGCACATGGACCGTCTAAAAAGTGCAACATCGAATGGAGATGCAACAAAAATATTCAATAACTTCACTCTTATTCAGTGTAGTGTCACCAAAATCACTTAACACATCAATGCTGTCCTGTTGGTTATACTGTTATACTTAGTTTGGTGAAAAAAGACTTGTATAATTTTGGGGAATTTTGGGGGTAGAAATATTCAATAACTTCACTCTTATACAGTGTAGTGTATGATTAGACACAATTTCTGATGACAAAATGTGCTGAAATCATAAAACACAGAATTCAGAAAAATTAAAACAGAAAACACGGAATTTGGGAAAAAATAAAATGGAATCTGTAAAAAATGAGGCAAGTAAAGGAGGCAAAAAGGGACTATGGGAAGAAAGTGGAACTACAATTCCAGGAGAGCAATCCCAGAAGCATGTGGCAAGGTCTAAGAACTATGACACATTACAAGCCCACCCCCCCTCCTTGTCAAGTGCATGATGAACACCAGGAAAGTAGCAGGAAACTATGTGCTGACCAACTAGCGCTGGTGTTCACAGAGATATTCAACCTGTCCCTGGCTCAGTCTGTCATACTCATGTGCTTCAAAAAGTCCGTCATCATTCCTGTGCCCAAGAAAACAAGACCAGCCTGACTAAATCACTACCGCCCAGTGGCACTCACCTCTGTAGTGATGAAGTGATTTGAACGGCTGGCCAAGGTTTACATCTGCTCCTCACTACCCAGCACACTGAAGGAAGTAGAGTACCTGACCCGCTGGTGTCAGGACAACAACCTCCTTCTGAACGTCAGCAAGACTAAGGAGCTGATAGTGCACTTTGGGAAGAAGCAAGGAAGGAACTACACCCCCCTTAATATCAACGGGTCCTCAGTGGAGAGAGTGGACAGCTTCAAATACCTTTGTGTCCACATCACCGAGGGCCTGACCTGGGCGCAGCATACTGACTCTGCGGTGACGAAGGCGTGGCAGAGACTGTTTCACCTCAGATGCTTGAGGAAATTCCGGGTATCCCCTCAAATACTGAGGAATTTCTACTCCTGCAGCGTCGAGAGCGTCCTGACGTGGGAACATCACTGCCTGGTACGGAAACAGCACCGAACAGGACCGAAAGGCCCTGCAAAGAGTGTTTTGTTCAGCTGAACATACAATAGGCGGTGCTCTACCCTGCCTGAAGGATATTTACACCAGGCGCTGCAAGAATAAGGCAAGGAGAATTATTAAGGATCCCAACCACCCAGATAATGGTGTTTTCTCCCTGCTGCAGTCGGGAAGAAGGTACCGGATACACCAGGCCAGCGCTGACAGCTACTACTGTCAGGCCACTAGGATCCTAAAAGATGTCACTGTCTAAGACTGCCCCCAGGGTCTGTATTAGTTGAAGCAACCATCTTGTCATCTGACCCCATGGTGCAACTCAACAAGTGTCAAACCGACTACATGAAAAGTAACAATGAGTATAGACTTAACATCTGAACTTTCAATTGCACACACGGCAGGTTTAACATGCTGCAGATCTTTTGCTGCCCTTTTTATCATAGTATTTTTTTCCCATTGTTGACAGTATGACTTGTGTGATTGGTCTCGCTGCTTCCTAACAGTTTTTCTGTTATTTCTTGTGTGTTTTCCCGCAGGTCTCCAATTGAAAAATCAACATGGCACTGTTTCCTGCACTCTTCCACCCTGTCGTCAGGCTTGTCCTCCTTTATTTTGGCAGGAACAGACTGGCTACTGTAGGCTGCAATAGAACATAACAGTGACAACCAAGGCTGACAGAAAACCGCCAAGCAAGTGCCAACTCAAAAAAACAAAAAAACCCAGAAGATGATAAAACATTTTTCAAGTCTATGAACTGCTTCAACATTCAGGAAGATATTGTAAAGACATGTATATAGCACAGACTAAACCGGATAATATATAAGCTCCCTTTCCATCCATCAAGACACTTAGACCAAATGAATAGCGCTGGTTCAGATAGATTTATTTTTGTCCATTTTCCCTTTCTCAACTCCAGCATGCATTAGTTCTCTTCAGATTGTTTTAACAGGTCTTAAATAGACATGTGAAATGTGATGCTGTTGGAGGAATGTCACCTGTGAAGAGCTTGATTGATTCAAGCGACACGTGAATCACGTGACTGACGAAGGGTTTTTCGAGGAATACCGCCATATTAGAATACACAGCTGTTCTTGTGGGTTCTTAGACACTCTCAGAACTCAACATCATATGTGTACCTGAATGATTTTGTTTTTCTTTATCAGTTAGAAGTCTTACTATCCTGTTCAGTTGACTGAAGAAAGGCAACATACCCCTTAATTTTTGTGCATGCTAAATTTTGTTTATCTTTTTTCAAAAGTGCCTCCTAATAAAATGCTTGGCCACTTCACCCTGCATTGAACAAGTGTTAAAAAATGTTGAAAAAAGATGGAGAAATTGTGTACCACCTATGTAAGAATTAATTTAATAGCCAGTACACAGGGAATCTGTATAATTAGGGTATTGGTAACAACTTGGTGTAGCAATAACTCCCCTAGTATGAAGTGTACACATGTTCAGTTTTGATATCCTGATACAATTTGAAGTCCTCTTCTCCAATATTCTGTTGTTTTAGCAACCTCTCTTTTCGTTGTCTGTGTTGTCCTCAGTAGGAATTGTTATGCATGCTTTATCGTACTTTCTTTTTGGTTTGTTTTTTGCTGAATGTTTCTGAGATTTTGTTTGCGAATGTTTGAGTGTTTGTGTATACAGTGTGCGTGCCCATTTTGTTCTGTTGCTCTCTCCCCTGATCCACAATCTCATAATTATTCTGCTCACTGAACTATTGCAGTTTTGCCTAATGTACAAAGACAAAATACTGATGTATATTTTTCATGTTATGAAACCTGTCACCTGTAGTGAGTTCTTCTAAAATATGACTTTTTTTCAATATTCACTTGTGTATTTAATTCAGGTGTGTTTTAGATACAATACGAATTACATAGTGCTCATGACAGACAACAGAAACCTTTCATGTACACAAAGTGTTTTCATTGCACAACATTTATTTATAGAACTGCCTTTTTTTTACCTGGTTTATTTTCCAGTATTTCAAACAAAATGTCCACTAAATATTGCAGATATTTAGACTGTAAATACGACAACTTTTCATGACTTTAAACTTAAATGTCACAATCTGTTTTCTCAGCAAGATCACTCCAATCCAATCATATATTTTTGGTAAAATATTCTTTACATCAATAGTTTATCTTGGATTTAAGGGATTGTGCCAAGAGCGTGTAGTTTCCTATTCTACTCCTTCTTTTATAAACTCTGCTAGTCAGTTTTTTTCACACAGTCAAATATTTGAGTTATCAGAGCTACTCTAACATTATGGCAGGTCAACTGTACACAAAATATATTTTAGTTGAGGTTCACAAGACACCTGTAGGAGTGTAAATGGATTCTCTTGTCCCGTCTTGCCTCCCCACAAACACTGTCAATGAGGAAAGTTTTACGATTTTAATTGACACTCAAACTGAATCCCATCTTATTTTCCTGTTTTTTCATTCACTATCAGGTAAATGAGATGTGCCTCTAGCCATAAATGAGTCGGTTTTTGCATTTATTGTTATTGTAACATTAGGGATATGGGGACTGTGTACTTCAGTGTCAGTGGAGTCCACTGCCTATTGTATAAACATGCCTAGCACATAAGTACCACTTGTCATCTTAGAGGTAGGAGGTCAGCTGGAGCACCTGAAGGCAACATAAATTTGACAACAGGTCACCAATTTGAACTTGTACCGCTTTGGGTCAGCAGCTCCTTTTAGCTCTCGTCAGTGGAAACAATCCTCCATATTCTCAAGCTCACGGTGAAATCATGAAAGACTACGAGTTGTCACCGAGGATTTCTGTTTTTTAAGTGACAGGAAAAATTCCTCAAGTTAACATCTTTCACTCTTTAGTATAGAAAATCACTCCAGCGCTGATATTAACCTGGTGTGAATTAAACCGTGTATAAAATTACCTCTTAAAAATATAATGAATTCCGTATGAGATGTAATGGTCATGTGATAAACTATGGTGTTTAGAGAACCACTTGAACGCAGCACCACTGCCTACTATCTGCCTCTCCGTCATATCGCGATAGAGACCACCAGGCCACGGAGCTAACGCTGAGCAACATGGCGGAAGGTATGAGATTGGTTTTTTGAGTATTTGGTACACTCCCTGTTATCCTCGTATGCTTGTTGAACTGCCGGACTGAATCAACTAGTGTCTCGGTAGTTTAATGAACCGTGCATTGTCTGTGGTTGAAAACACGAAGCACTGCGACACTTGTCTTGTCACACTCAGCTTGCCAGTGAGCAAGCTCCTGTCGTTAGCTCTGGTTGATGTTGCTAGCTGAATTTTACAGCTACGAGTTAGCCGAACCGGGGAAGAGACGTTGTTGGTGGGTTGGACTGCGGAGAACAATTTGTGTTTGGGCAGATTGCTGGTTCCCCACGTAAGAAAAAAAACCGCGTATGTTAACTTACAGAATTTGCAGCTAATGTTGGTATTAGTGATTAGCTAAATGTCAACGTCATTGATAGCAACAAACTGTAGCTATAATTTCAGTAACAGTTAACGCTCCGTTAACTGTCGCTGTTTTGTTCATGAGGACATAATGTTGCTTTTTAAAACATAATTTGATATCAGTTCTGTTAAGTGGAGGGTAAATACGGTACAGGAGACTTCACAGGACAGGGTAGGTGTCACTCGCTGTATGGTATCATCTGCACCACCTGGTAGAAGTGCCATGGCCAAGGGCACCACCTATATTTGGCCTGGACATAAGGGAATGTCTGCTGTGTGTTCCTCCTTAAGGGAAATCTGCTTACCAACTTCAATCCAGAGAGCAGTCCAATCTGTGGTGTTAGGGTTGTGTGTGGAGCTGCGCCACAGCTACTGAGCAGAAAGCACATTTTTTTTGAACGTGTTAAATGATTGAGCCTTGACTTATATGAAAAAGTTGCACCCTGTTGTGAGTGGCATGGTTACAGTCAGTTTGTGTCTTGACCACAAGTCCTAACAAACACAACAGTGCATACATGTTTATGGTGCATTGTATTTCAATGTTGAGGGTTTGTTGTATATACAGTTGTCTTAAGAACTTTCTAAAGCTTCAGGTAAATATTTGCTTTACAAATGCATTAGTGATGCCTGCCAAATCCTGCAAAATGAAGGTGGATTTTGGTATATTATAAGAATTTGTGCTTGTCAGTTACTCCTAAGCTGCTGCTCCACCATACCGCCCTTCCTGTGTTGAGCTGATCAGGTGGTTTTCAGAAGCACCCCCCTTCTGTTCCTCATGACCAGTAGCTGTGCCAGTAACGGTTTACAAGGGAGGACAAAGTAACGTGCCGTCTCAGCATTCTTGTCTCACTAAAACTTTACTGGTTTAAAGGAAGGAAATGGGCCTCAGTGAAACTCCGTGGAGCTGTAGGCTGAGACATGAGTTAGTGTTGTAACATGAAGATCTGGAGAAAGTGTGTTTCATTTAGAGGAAGAGGGAAAGATTTGTCCAAACAAAAGTACTCTCTTTCGATTCTGCCATAGTCCGATTTTAAGATTTGGAAATTTGTGCTTGCATGCCTTATAAAGGGGATGCTGAAAATCTTTTTCTGTGCAATTTAGGTGAAATGGAAAAGTGCTTTTAACAAAACATAGGCCAGTATTATGAAAGTTAATAATGGCTCAAATCACATTTCTCAAACCCTTAGTACTTTAGGTGCAAATCCAGTTCACAACCTTTATGGTATGCTTGTTCCCTGCCATATCGTCACTGCCATAAACAACAGATATTTTTGTTAAAAAGGTATTTTGAAAAAAATTGGTCTTTCTAACCTACTTTTTGTATCCCTGTGTCTTGTTTTGTCCCCTGTCTGTCTCCTTTACCCTGGTGTGGGACAGAGGAGGTGGCCAAGCTGCAGAAGCACCTGGCCCTGCTCAGGCAGGAGTATGTGAAGATGCAGCAGAAGCTGGCCGACACAGAGAGGCGCTATGCCGTGCTTGCTGCTCAGGCCTCTGGCCAGGGATCTTCCACCCCTTCAGCTGCAGACACCTTCATTAGCCGTCTGCTGGACATCGTGGCCGACCTCTATCAGCAGGAACAGTACAGGTGAGGATCATGGTTGGAATGAATGGGTACGAGTTTTGTTTGAGACTTTGCTAATCCGGCAGTCCTGTAGATGTTATTATATAGTTGTGTGTCTGCTCTGGTGTGTGTTGTGTGATACAACCCGCCTATGCTGCAACATTGTTGCAGTTGATGGGCTTGTCACATTACATCATGAAAGCCTTTGATTGAAGACCTAGAATATTTATGATACATACTTGGTTTCTCAGAGATGAATGTGTTTGTTTTTGCAGTGACCTGAAAGTGAAAGTTGCAGGGGAGAAGCTCAGTGCCCATAAGTTTGTGTTGGCTGCTCGCAGTGATGTCTGGAGTCTGGCCAACCTGGCCTCCACCTCTGAACTGGACCTATCTGGTGAGCAACCCTGGTGTGATTTCACTGTATTAAAGGAGTAGTTTAAAGGTGTAGTCTGTAATTCTAATCCAATGCACTTTTTGTCAAATTCAGCGAGTATCTCCACCAGCCTGTTCTCATTCCCAGGTCATCAAATACCGATGCTTTGTCATAACTCATGCTCGTGCACAGGACAACACTAATGCTGCGTGTTACTTGCGCAAGTTTGAAGGAGCATTGAAGGGAGGGGAGTATTTGTTTGGCTGTTGGGTTCAAATATCAACAAGCTTTCTCCGGGATTGCAGACTACACCTTTAAATCATAATGACAATCCAGTTGTTATCTACTTGCACCTCTTGTCAGTCAACATGCTTATGGGTTAATAGATGATGACTGAATATTTGTTTTGGAGTGGATTGTTCAGACTGTCAAAGTCCAGTATTGGACACAGTTTTGCTCTGGGTAGGTTTTTGCCCTCATGCCTATTTTCCAGTAGGCTAATCAGTGAGGTTTGAATTTGTATAAATGTGATCAACTGACTGCCTGAGAAATGTGAAAGTACCTCTACACATAAAACACACAAAATAAAATATATATTTTTTTTATTATTTGCCCAAGATGATTATGTGTTAATTCTGTGTTTGCAGAGCCTGAAAATATAATTTTTTCATTTCTTTGTCAGAATTACATCAGGTTAGTGATTCATCACTCTCTGTAAATTTCTGACTTTATGATATGATGGATTTCCAGATTGCAAACCTGAGGTCGCCATGGCAATGTTGCGCTGGGCATACACCGATGAGTTGGAACTCAGTGAGGACGATGCCTTTCTTATTGACTTGATGAAGCTGGCCAACCGCTTCCAGCTTCAGCTGCTCAGAGAGAGGTCAGCCCTAGTCATATACTGTGTACTGACTTTTGCTTTGCAGACTACAGTTAAACTTGAATTGTTGCTTGTGGCAGCATTGCTGTTGTATAACATTTTATAGAGCAACATATGTGGCTTAATGGGCAGAAAATGCATTTGTTTCTCCGCTGGGACAGGTGTGAAAAAGGCGTGATGTCCTCGGTGAATGTCAGGAACTGCATTCGCTTCTACCAAACAGCTGAGGAGCTAAATGCCAACACCCTGATGAACTACTGTGGGGAGATCATAGCCAGTCACTGGGTGAGTGCCTTCAGACAGTATTTGTAGGCAACTTAGGGGGTGTTTGTGTGTGGGATGGATTTTTTCAGTCATATTCAGTCATATACTTGGAGGGCTGTTGGCACTGAAAGTGATGTGTTACCAAACCATATTAGTTTGCTGTCTGCTTTTAGCTGTCTGGATTATGTGAACATACTTCACAGTTTTCATCAGTCCTGAGGTGTCAGAATCTGCCTTTTTTCAGAAGTATGCCCCTTCTTAATCCGTCAACCACTTTTGTTTCTCTGTGGGTTAATCTCCTCACTTTTCCACTCACGTTTTGACAGATCAGAGTTATGTTCTCCCACCAGTGTGTATCATCTCACCATTTACGATACAATAAATCCAGAGCGGCCACAGCAGTTTTCAAGGTTATCTTTATGACTTTGGTATAGAAAATGGCTGTTAACTGCCACAAGCTTCTGACACCATAGGCTCCTTTTTTCTGTTTTTATTGGCTCAAGGTCAGATAACTGTTTTCCACAAAAGCAAGGAATTCTCCAGATTAAAAGCCTGTTAATGTTATTTTGAAGTTTCTATCTTTTAAAAATGGGTGACACTTCTTGTTGGCTTTTTTTCCATCACGGGCCAGTTCTGATATTTGACGCTTTGTTGTGTTCCATATATTGTCTTTTTTTAGGACGATCTGAGGAAAGAAGATTTCAGCACCATGAGTGCCCAACTTTTGTACAAGATGATCAAGTCTAAAACAGAGTACCCTCTCCACAAAGCCATCAAAGTTGAGCGAGAAGATGTGGTCTTTCTTTATCTCATCGAGATGGACTCGCAGGTCAGCTCCCCACAGATACCCTTTATCAACTGCTCACTAACTAGTGTTTTTGTCTTTGTTACTGTGTAACCAGCACAGTAGAATAAAGGTGTCCCATTATGCTATAATGTTTGTTTCTGATGTTGTTGTCTCTTGTTTTTAGCTACCTGGCAAGCTCAATGAACTGGACAACAACGGTGACCTGGCTCTAGACCTGGCACTCTCTCGTAAATTGGAAAGTATTGCCACCACTCTGGTTAACAACAAAGCCGATGTGGACATGGTGGACCAAAGTGGCTGGAGCCTCCTGCATAAGGCCATCCAAAGAGGTGTGGGGGAGTCATCATTACTATACTTTTTGTCCCCCATGTGTGTTTCTTGTAGAAATTGTGTCCAAAATAAACTTCTGGCTTAGTTGTCAAGGTGTTCACCTAAAAATATACCTACCATGACACCCACTTGATCAGATTATTCAGTAAACACTTTGTGTGAAATATCACTCTTTCCATTTCAAGGCCTTTTCTTTTACAGATTCTTGTGAACACTAGAGTTTGAAGTGTTCACTATACATAATACACAATACATGAAAGCAGAAATTCTTTCTTCATGACTTTCTTCCTCTTCTTCCAGGTGATGAATTTGCCTCCATCTTCCTGATTCGCCACTCAGCTCAGGTGAATGCAGCCACAGTAGGGGCGGTGGAAACCCCACTTCACCTGGTCTGTTCTTTCAGTCCTAAGAAACACTCTGCAGAAGTGATGAGCGGCATGGCACGAATCGCAGAGGCTCTGCTTAAGACTGGAGCCAACCCCAACATGCAGAACAGCAAGGGCAGGTTGGTCACGGGGCTCTCGGTTGATGAATTTTTATCGGATTGCAAAGGTGGCCAACTACCGTGCAAAGTATGATGGTGCTTCAGTGTTGTCTTTTGTCGTTTTTAGAACTCCGTTGCATGAAGCTGTGGCATCAGGGAATGAGCCTGTGTTCAACCAGCTACTACAGTGCAAACAGTGAGTTACATGCTGCCTTCAAATGAAATGAATGAATTTGTTTCTGACTTTGAAAGTCACAGAAATGGATAATGTACAATTCCTTTTTAAATCATTTTGAAAATGTTCTTTTTCTTTTTCTGTGCAATGTTTATAAATAAGAAGAGCAGATAAATAATGCAACCTACCTTCATGGGTTATGTCACTTTTAATAACACAAATATATACATTAGAGGTTGTGAATTTAGAATATTTCAATTTAAAAATTTCTCATGAACAAAAAGGCACCAATATTTAAGATCATGTGACACTGGTCATCATTTAACTCACTAAAGATAATCCTGTGTGTAACCGGATGTAATCTGTCCATCTTGATAGGCTTGACCTGGAACTTAAGGACCATGAGGGCAGCACAGCTCTGTGGCTGGCCCTCCAGTATATCACCATGTCTTCAGACCCCTCAGTGAACCCATTTGAGGATGATGCACCAGTAGTGAACGGCACCTCGTTTGACGAGAATAGCTTTGCAGCCCAGCTTATTCAGAGAGGAAGCAATCCTGATGCACCTGACACTAACACAGGTGCTGTTTAATGATCTCAGGTTACAGTAATTTCTTGAATGGAATGATGCGTGTGCCTTTAAACACAGTTCCATCTCCATCTCCCTTTGTTTTATCTTTTGTAGGAAACTGTCTCATGCAGAGAGCAGCTCGGGCAGGCAATGAGGCAGCTGCTCTTTTCTTAGCCACTCATGGAGCAAAGGTCAACCATGTCAACAAATGGGTGCGTATGAACATTAGGCCACATAACTGCCAAACAATGACATAGTTCAGACCTAGGTAGTATGTACTTTTAACAGTTTACAATTCTTACCTTTCATTAGTGTCACTAGGCCAATCAGTGTAATTTTTAGGTCACAACACGGTGCCAAAATTCAAAGATGTCAACTTAGATATAACGTTTTACAGATAGCTGGAGAAAATGACAACTGCAGTTTTGTCCTCATCCTCCCAATTTATTCATGGGTAAAAAGAGAAAGTATAATAAAAGATGTGTATTGTAATCCCCTTGTCATTGAGGGTAACTTATTTTTTTTATTATAGAGATCTTTTAATTCATATAATGCATCACAAGTGCAGTGCACCAGTTACATGCAGTGGACTGCAGTCATTAATCATGATCTGAGTCTTTCTTAATTTGTATACCTGTAGACCTTAAAAAGTAACTTAGTAACTCATCCTAAAAAAGATATATATGAAATTCTCATGTGTTACTAATAAAGATGCTATTAATCCCTTTACCTTCTTTCAGGGTGAGAGCCCGCTTCATACAGCATGTCGCTCTGGTCTGGCGAGCCTGACGGCAGAGCTGCTCCAGCAAGGGGCCAACCCCAACCTGCAGACCCAGAAGGCTCTGCCTGACGACACCCTTGGTGTGGCAGTACAGACTCAGAAGGCTCTGCCTGACGACACCCTTGGTGTGGCTATGCAGACCCCACTCCACATGGCCATTGCACACAACCACCCAGATGTGGTCTCTGTCATCCTCGAACAAAAAGGTAAGCATATGTTTTGGGAGTTTTATACATTTGAATACCTGTAACTAAATTGCATACATGGCAGGCGTGCTAAGCGCTTTCTGCTTTACCTCACTACATATGTTATCACTAATGTCCTCAAACATCCTGAAGTGGATCCACTTATTTCTCCTGTGATGGTTCTATTGCAGCCAATGCACTTCATGCCTCCAACAACTTCCAGATCATTCCAGACTTCAGTCTCAAAGACTCCATGGACCAGACAGTGCTGGGCTTGGCCCTCTGGACAGGTACTCAGCACTAGTTGTAATACAGGGGATTCTGCTTTATCAACATTATCTTTGGAGTTAGCGTACCCTTGTCACAAGGCTGCATGGTGATCTGTGTATGTGATGTATAACCTGTACAATCTGTCCCTGTCAGGTATGCACACCATAGCAGCTCAGCTGCTGGGCTCAGGGGCTTCTATTAATGACACTATGTCCAATGGGCAAACCCTGCTTCACATGGCCATCCAAAGACAGGACAGCAAGAGTGCCCTCTTCCTTCTTGAACATCAGGCAGACATCAATGTTAGGTAATGCCTGGGTTATACTGCAGTTGTAAAGCAGTTGTGCAGTTACAGAATGTTTTTTAATTATTGTTTTAAGCATTTTTTTGCCTTTATTAGTTAGCTGACAGTAACGAGATGACAGGAAATGAGGGGGGAGAAAGATGGGGAATGACATGCCATCTCTTGGCCACCAGGGTGTCCCAATCTTCTGTTCTTCTGTTATTTGAACCAGATTCAGTGACACTTTATAAATAATGTGCAGAGATAACAAAATACAGTCATTTTGGAAGAAATAAATTATTTAAGATTATGTGGCAGGAAAGGGCCCCTTAATTTTTCCATCAACAGCAACAAATTAATTACAGAATTATTTAAGCAGTCTCCCAGTATCCAGTTAAGAATTTTGAGGAGCGAGTTTTTAAGTTGGTCTAGAGTCTTCTGTATCTTATGTCTATATTTTTTTTTTCTCCACTACTAGGACCCAGGAGGGACAAACAGCACTACAGTTGGCCATCAGTAACCAGCTGCCACTGGTGGTGGATGCCATTTGCACAAGAGGAGCTGATATGTCTGTAGTGAATGACAAAGGGGACCCTCCACTGTGGCTGGCTCTGGAGAATGGCCTAGAAGATATTGCATCCACACTGGTGAGACAAATGCGATAAAACGAAACCTTAATGAGAAAATATATATACTTACCCTTGTATTAATTGAAACAGAAGTGACTTTATAAGTCAACCAGATTCAGTGACACTTTATAAATAATGTGCAGAGATAACAAAATACAGTCAAAATACACCCAACATCTTTCACAGATTCATGTCAGCCTTACCTAAAACATCTGAAGTGAACAAGAATTGGTTACCAAAAGAAAAAGTTTCTGTCCACCACTGATGTTCTGAAGCCAAACAGCTGCACAAAACCTTATGGAGACCTGCATTCACACCTGTAGCACTTAGACTACATTCAAGCCTTGTTCTAGGCTGTATGTGTGTTTTATAGATTTCTGTCTGGGAAACAATAATATTATCTTGCATTTTGACTGTCTGAGTTCTGTTTGTCCTGTCTAGGTCCGCCATGGCTGTGATGCGACTTGCTGGAGCACAGGGCCCTCTGGCTGCCAGCAGACCCTCCTGCACAGAGCTGTTGATGAGAATAATGAGGTCTCTGCTTGCTTCCTCATCCGCAGGTCTGCCAATCTCCTCACCATTAGGGTTTGGGAAACCTAATCCTAGCTGTTCATATTTGCCTAAACTGTGAATCTTTTGCATATGGGCAAAACATTATGCCAAGAAAACATCAGATAAAACATGGCAACATGTCTGTTTTTAAGCTTGGTTTTACTGTAATTGGATATAGCTGGCTGTCTTAACTTACTGTCTGCCTTATGTGTGCATAGTGGTTGTGACGTGAACAGCCCCAGGCGGCCAGGCCCTAATGGGGAAGGAGACGAAGAAGCCCGAGATGGACAAACGCCCCTCCACCTGGCTAGCAGCTGGGGATTGGAGGAGGTGGGGCAGTGCCTTCTAGAGTTTGGTGCTAATGTTAATGCACAGGTCAGTCTTGTCACATCAGTGGGTCCATTTTTGTTTGATACAACATATCCTTTTCTCGCCACTACAGCATACAGCTAATGAGAGATTAATAAGTGAGTTGTAAACATGCTCTTTTTCTAAGCGTTTAATCCTGCGTATGTCCATTTCTGTTAGGATGCAGAGGGCAGAGCTCCCATCCATGCTGCCATTAGCAGCCAGCACAACGTCATTATACAGCTCCTCATTTCCCATCCAGACATTCGTCTCAACATTCGCGACCGTCAAGGAATGACCCCCTTCGCCTGTGCCATGACGCACAAGAACAATAAGGCAGCAGAGGCTATCCTCAAAAGGGAGCCAGGTGCTGCTGAACAGGTAGTGCTGACATAAATGCACCAGTTTGTCTCACTGTAGCACTGATAGAAATCATGTACAGTTATAGTATTAATCTCTCCTGACCTCAAACTTCTGTTTCTGTCCAGGTGGACAACAAAGGGCGCAATTTCCTCCACGTGGCTGTGCAGAATTCAGACATCGAAAGTGTCCTGTTCCTCATCAGTGTACAAGCAAATGTCAACTCCAGGGTTCAGGATGCAGCCAAACTCACCCCTCTGCACTTGGCTGTCCAGGCCGGGTCTGAGATCATTGTCCGCAACCTGGTAGAAACCTCAGTTTTTCTTGGTCTTCTGCATTCACTATTCATGCTATCAAGTTTATTTAAAGCGTGGTGCTGTTGATATTGTTTTTGTATTTAGCATTTTTTCTGCTTCCAGCTGCTTGCCGGAGCCAAAGTAAATGAGCTGACCAAACACAGGCAGACAGCACTACATTTGGCTGCCCAGCAGGACCTGGCAACTATTTGTTCTGTGTTGCTGGAGAATGGCGTAGACTTTGCTGCTGAGGATGAGAATGGCAATAATGGTACCTTACATTTTTTATTATTATGCTTTGTTTCTTTGTAATCTGGGATGCGTCTATTAAACGAATGGCACTCAAATTGACAAACTTCCAATCAACTCAGAGGCCAGTCGATGTTTCAGTCTCTCATTCACCCCTATTTTTTTTGAGAAACAGAACAGTTATCAGTCTTTAGCCATCATGAAGTGGGTTGCCTTCTCTGTTGTGTAGTTGATTATGCATTATTATCCCACCACCCCAACATACCATAATCCTTGTGAATATAATTTTATTCTTTTGTCTGTCCTTGTTGTCTCCCCAGCTCTGCATCTGGCTGTGATGCAGGGCCGCCTTAACAATGTCAGAACCCTTCTCACAGAGTCCAACATTGATGCTGAGGCCTTCAATCTCAGGTACGCTCAGTTTCTTTCACAGTCAGATGTTTCCTTGAGATCAGTAAGAGCAAACTTTTAGGCAATGCAGCAGCAACATTAACATGATAGAATGCAGAAAATTGGACAACATATTAACTATGTAGAAAGCTTTTTACACATAACTTTCTATAATGTCAACTTGTCAACCTGTCTCCTTTTCATTGTATTACGTCTGCTTAGGGGTCAGTCACCAATGCATGTACTAGGCCATTATGGGAAAGAGAACGCCGCTGCCATTTTTGAGTTGTTCCTGGAGTGTATGCCTGAATATCCTCTGGACAAACCAGATAACGAAGGGAACACGGGTACTGTAGCTTGCTTAATTATTGTTATTGTTAACAGTATACAAATAGCAAAGTAATACGAGTGGTACACTTGTGACAGAATGACTCACTGTGACCTGTATTTTATTGCAGTTCTGCTTCTGGCCTACATGAAAGGAAATGCAAACCTGTGCCGCGCCATTGTGAGGAGCGGGGCTCGACTGGGCATCAATAATAATCAGGGCATAAACATTTTCAACTACCAAGTTGCAACCAAACAGTTGCTCTTCCGCCTTCTAGGTGATTTTTCACATTTTATTATCTATCAGGCATTCTCCATATATTTAAATGACAACCCCACATTAAGTGATACGCTCTGATACAACGTATCTGACCCCCTTCATTTGTTTAGATATGCTGTCCAAAGAGCCCCCTTGGTGTGATGGGTCCAACTGCTATGAATGTGTTGCCAAGTTTGGTGTTACAACACGGAAACATCACTGGTTAGTAGTAGGGCCTTTTATATATGTACAATACTTAATACTTTTTAAAAATAATTTGACTTATGTTTTCATTTTGTGTCGAACTGCATGATTAATCCTGTCTCTCCTCCATCACTGTCGACTCTAGCCGCCACTGTGGGCGCCTGTTGTGCCACAAGTGCTCTATCAAGGAGATACCCATCATCAAGTTTGACTTGAACAAGCCGGTGAGGGTGTGTGACATCTGCTTTGATGTATTAACTCTGGGTGGGGTATCGTAATGCAGTGGTCTGGATATCCTCCACCCTCTGACACTGGCCATGCCAGGCCCAACTCAGCACAGTTATTCAGGCACACCAGGAGAAGGGACACCAGTCGCAGGACATACTACAAGAGATTCCAGGACAGTTATGGACCATCACCTTTATACTATTCCAGTCTATGAAAATTATTAATGTTTTAGAGGGACATTTCAAATAGAAAGTGAAACATTGTCTTTTTGTTTCTGTTTCGATCAAAGTATCTTAAAGTGGATATAAGCCGCTCTCCAGCTTGGTGAAGGCTGGACTGAGTCTGTTAATCAGTTTCCCAAGCTCAATGATGTTTGTAATGATTAGCTGTTGTTATCACAAGCAGGTAGCTGCTGTATGTAGACATTTCAATTCAATGATGAACATTTGAATTATCGAATCACCCTTTGGAGGGGTTTTCCTGTTCTCTGTTGCGATATTTCACCATCAGCAGCCTTCATGCTACGTGACCTGCCCAAAGACAAAAATTCAATGCTACAATATGAATACTTACATTTACGCAAGAGCTGAGGCTGCTGTCAACCAAGAGCAGAATAAAACTGTAAAATGCCCCAAGATCACTAGATCTCCAAGGACTGAACTATCAGCATGTTCTTTGTAATCTTTCATCTTTCACTCTGTCAACCCAATTCTGTATTGACTGGATAAAGTGGGGCAGACAAGGACGATTTAAAGGGAAAGCAACTCAACTTATTTTTTTAAATGAGCTTCATTTCCAACTGAGTTCTAATCTAGCTAGGCTCAGAATTATAACATTGACCTTTCTATTACTTTACTGTTAGAGGTGAAAGATGGCACAACTGGACAAAGATGTAATTCCTCGTGAAATGGGATTTTTTTTCTCCACGATTGGTGCATAGTCTATCATGTGTAGGTGCCAGCCAAATTAAATGAAATTTTTACTTTATAACATGGCAAGTTGGGAATATGTGACCTGTGAAAGCCTTTTTTAACATTAGAGGAAAATAAAAATGGCTCCCAAAACAAAATTCTCCCAACAATCCTCATCCTCAGTTACAGAAATGCCTATGCATGTCATTTAATTTGTAGCCTTTACATGTCATTGTCATATTCATAAATCATATTTCAAAATCAGTCACCAAATGATTACATTCCATTTTTGATCTGCCATGAGGTCCGAAGTTGTGATCGTAGTCCCCACAATGTTGCCTCAAGTCAAGTTGTCGTCTTGACCCATCACATTAAACGCTTCTTGATTTCTAAGCCTAACAGGTGCACTTTATCAAGATCACATGGCATTTCCGATCATTGGGGAGAATGTGGAGTCGAGGGATGGCCAAGTAGTGGGGCCTCTTTAAGTATTGTTAAATTGTACAGATAAATGTGTGATATTTTTGACCACTACAACTGTTTTGTACTTTAATGCAGTTTGTGCTTGTCATTGTGACAAACCTAAATCTTGCCTCTGTTAATCTTTTATGCACATTGTTTAATCTTTTATGCACATTATATTGTATCTGTATGCTCAGATATCTAGCCTGTCTCTTCCTGGTGTATCCTTTTAGAGAAAGGGAGGACAACTTTACATAAAGGTCATCGAAAATCAATGCATTGAGTTTTCTTCATTTTATTATGCATAAGTTCATTGCTGTGATTTACTGGCAAAAGTCTGTTTTCCTGAGTTTTGTGCTGCTAAAATGCACACCATGAATAGGTCCATTTTCTGGGCTGGCCCAGAGACTAGTTCTCTTCAACAGAGCATGAGTCAGCATGTGGAGGGCAGCCGTCATATTTCTGCAGGTTGGGGTCCTCTGCTGCAGCTGGGTCTTCAACACAGACACAACGAACACCAGTGGAGCCTGGAGAGAAGAGCTTCCGCGGGACACCCACCCAGCTTCTTTTCACTCCTCCACTGGAGACAGAAAAATCTCATCAGTCCTGTAAATCCTTTTATATACCAATAATGCCTGCTCTGTAAGACATGCTCTGCTACAGGCAAGCAGTACATCACAACATTGCATCATATGTCCTGTAAGCTTATTAATATTTGATTAGGCCAGAACTATTTCCATACCTCTTAGTGGAGCACCAGACTCTTCCTCCCCTGGCAGCGCTCCACTGTGAGTTGCAGGCTGGGAAGCGTACCATCTCAACCTCAGATTGGGCCTTGATTCGCTGGCCCTCTGCTAGCGATGCCTCTACCTGCAACAGGGCCTCTGTGGGCTGCCCAGTCTCACTATAGAACCGGCCTATTACCACACCTGAAATTCAACATGGGAGAAGCTGGTGTTATACTGGAAATGATGATGGATGTCCATTGATAATGAGAAGTGAGGTAAAAAACTTAAGTCAGCAACACTGCACATCAGTCTTAAACTACTGTAATTCAAAGTACTGCACAAGCTGTAGCTCCAAATGTCAGATCTCCTGGATGTTTCCATGTGTGGGCCCAGCTTGTGACAGATGGAGAAACAGGAGCTTCACTAGCTCATAATGCATATTCTGGAGTTGTCCAAACATTGGTAATACTGACATCATTATTGTCAGCCTTTATCTGGAAGGACCCATTCATAGCTATTCATTTTATTCTGTTCAAGTAATATTAGAATCTACACTACATGTCAACAAATTATTTTAATAAAGCTGAACTGAACCTGATCATACAAGATGCTTGGAGGGTAACTGACTAATTTTGTTCAGGAATAAATGCATGTGCTGTACCAAAGATTCAAATGAAAAGAGTTGGGGGACAAACATCACATACCTACAGTTTGGTAGTCCCTCTGGTAGAAGGACAGCCAGTCATAAAGGGCCATCACCTGCAGTGGGGACAGACTGGACACATCATCTGTCAGGCCACTTTCTGTGAAGTCCCCAGTGATGAAGGCCAGGGAGGCATCTTTGCCTGAAAATGCAGACACAGTACAGTACAATATACTGGATACTAATGTACTATGTATGTATTTGTGTTCCTAATTTAGGTTTGTGGAAGGTTTGGGGTGTTCATCAGCATCAGACAATGTTTAACCAGAGTCCCACAGTTAAACATTAAAAGATCTCTCTTTAATACTGACAGCTCAGGTGTTTTAATTAACACAATATGGACACTGTAGGAGAGGCGGGGAATCACCTGCCATAAAGTGATAAGCACCACCAGGTCCATAGTGCCTGTGTCCCTTGTGTACATCAAAAACTTGCCCCAGTAAAGCCAGGTAAAGGCCCTTGCTGCCTTCCTCCCCGTCGTACAGTGATAGTTCACGCCTGCTCAGGAGCCGCTCGGGGGCCCCTGGGGTTGATTCATTTCCAAATTTAACGGACCACTCGCGAGGAAGGAGCAACAACACTGCCAGTGACACAAACGCGACAAACACATAGCCGAGCATGCTGTTCATTCAGGCGCTTTGGCATCTCATCCAGTTACATCACATCACATGCCTTCTAATTGAAAAATAGTGACAATAACGCAGGTGCTTCCGTGAACGGGTACACTCGTGTGCGCATGCGCAAAACTAACGCAAATGACGTTCCAGTCAAGCTGACGTACTGTACGTCAATGCGGTAGTAGTGAACGGCAGAGCTCTAGCTGTAGGTTAGAGGTCTGTGTACAGACCGGTACAACCGTTTCAAAAAGTGACACCCAGTGGGCCGCGGAGATTTTCGGGGGAGCCCTAGGTCGGTGAAACAAACATGGGGAACGCAGAGAGCGGCTGCGGTGGAGGCAGCGGCGACGAGGAAGACGTAGAAACGGAGAGCCCCGGCTTCGCGGAAGACAGTCCGGCCTCTGCGGCCACTGGCGTCGGCGTCGGTGGAGGCTCCGGTTCTGGGAGAAGCGGAAGGGGATCGAATAACCCGCCCGTGCCTACCGGTGGACCACCTAGCCCCGGGGTCCTCTTAGAGCAAGTGAAACTAAGAGAAGCGGCGGCTCGCATTAGCGACTCAGGGGTGGCCATTCAGGAGTCTGTCCTGGCCGGGAATGAGGGTGTCCTGGTGCGGTGGCTGGAGGACCGGTTAAACCGAGGAGAGGAGTGCGTCAATGTGGAACAATTTTGTGAGATGTTGGAGAGCAGAGATGCCCCGAGAGATGAGTGTGAAGAGGTATATGACCACAGAAAAACAAACGTGCCTCTCACAAGTGATATTTGTAATGTCATGTCTATTCTTGTTCATGACCCAGGTTTATAGCTGGTGCCATGCCCATGTATGATGACTGATTAGCAAATATGAGTGCCCGGTGAGGTCATGAGTGGGGCAGACATGATACCCTGTAATCTGTTTAGTAATATTAAGGATGTGCAGTGAACCAGACAAACGAGCTGTCATGATGTCACCTTTGCTCGTCAGGTTTATTGTCACTGGGTTTTCAGCTTTGGCCTCATGTAGCATAACACGCTGCTTTTGTTGTCTGACATCTGTTGTTTAACCAAAGGTTGCAGATGAATGGGTTAACTAATGAATGTGTACTTTAGTCTGCATGTAGCTTTGTGGGGGTACATGGGGGGACATGGAATGCCACTGCTGTATGTTTAAACACTACACGCTGCAGTGGTTCATTTAAAAATTCAACCCCTATAAGAAGTAGAGCTCCTACCTGCCTACCTTCATGTCAAACATGTTAAACAGACATAAAATTTATATAACTTAATAATAATCAATAGAGGTAGAGCATATTGTGTGCCCTACAAATGAAGGATGCCAATTGTTGTATATAATATATCTTATCTCAGTAATATATCTTTGTCCCTGTCTCAGGCCTTTGGACAGTTCGATGCAGAGGGGGATGGGGTGGTGGATGTGGAGAGTATGCTGGTTGCTCTGAAGAACTCCAATGGAGCTAATCTAAAGGGAGAGCTGAGTCATGTGATAAGACAGCTACAAGCGTGCTCCCTAACCCCAGGTATGAGATGTGATTTGTTTACCGGGATGACCAAGGACGACCTTATTTGAATGTGTGTTGTCAGCGGGTGGCAGAGGAGGTAACCCTGAATACTCTTTCACCCTTTTTCTTGTATTTTTTTTTTTTCTTTTCAACAGGTTTTGTTGACATATTCTCCAAGACCAAAGACCGGTTAGGGGCGCATGCCTCTAAGATCCTTAAATTCTTACACAGGAATCGTATTCCCAGCAGTGCCATCCCTTTCCCTATTTTAGAGGGCTACAACAGTATCTGCACCATGAGGTCCAGTGTGGTCCAGGACTTCTTGGAATTCCTCTTGCAGAAGGAGAAAGGTGAACACCAGAGCTTCGGCAGAATAAAAGGGCCAGCTAGTGCTGAATAAGGGGTTCTAACTGTACCTTACTGAATGTTCTCCTGTGTATTTTAAGAATATGGTAACACTGAAGACATATTTAGAACTGTATCTGTCTCCCACTACCGCACACCTTTCAGACAGTCGTCCTAAACTGTGTTTGCTTTTTTCAGATTTGGATATCCAGTACAGAGCGGAGCTGGACCGGGATCCGGAGGTGGACAAGGTCAAGGTGGTCACACAGTGCTACAGCACAATAGAAGCTTCATCCAATGTTGCGGACATTTACAAGATGACAAATGGGGAAACTGCATCTTTCTGGCAGTCGGACGGCAGTGCACGCTCGCACTGGATAAGGCAAGGGCATCTGCTCTGTAAAATGTGACTCCAGGCTTTGCAGCTGATCCTCATGTGTGCCTGATTCTTGAAATATGGAGTTTGTGGTCCATATGTATGTGATCGGTTTTCAGGTGGAAACTCGTTTCTTTTTATGTTCCCAGATTGAAAATGAAGCCAGATGTGGTTTTGAGACGTCTGGCCATTGCCGTGGCTTCAAATGACCACAGCTACATGCCTCAGCTGGTCTCAGTTGCTGTTGGGAAAAACCGGCGTTCCATGCAGGAGATCAGAGATATCCGCATCCCCAGCAATGTCACAGGCTACGTAGCTCTCTTAGAAAATGCCAACATCACACACCCCTGTGAGTCATCTCCTGTCAGTGTGTCTGCTTAGTTGAATGTTTATTTATCTTGTACTTGTGTGTTCCTTCGCTGATAATTGTAGAGACAGCTTCTTTCTCATTTGTGAAGACAGAGACATGGTGTCAGCTACAGAAGAGCACCGCTGGGTTCATAGATAGTTGAGTGGTTAAGTGGCTCACTTTTGAATCCATGTGCAAGCTTTCAAGAGAGTAGGGTTGAATCTAGCTATAACCCAGGCATCAAATCCAGGCACTGGTGTTCTTTTTTTTTTTGCTGTTGAGAGGGGTTCTCAGGATTTCCATCTTCTGCCTCAGGTCTTAAAGGACCGTCTGTGTAGCCACACATCCACCTTTATTAGAAGCTAGGCTAAAACTTGCAAGCTCAGAGCCAGGCAGCTGTGGGCAAGGGCAGTAAAGTATTAGCAGAGGTTCCAATACTGGTGACAAATTCAGCAATGTATTTTGAAAGCAGTCCTGTGATTTGCAGCTCTAGCTACAGGCAGAATCAATCACCGCCCTGTATTTTTTAAATGATAATATGCTTTGTGGCTGTGAATAATTTGCTAAATCACAATAAGCAAGTTGAAATTCATTGGCTGGCTTTGCATGGATTTAACTTCTCGTTGTTATTGGTAGAGGTGATTTGTTTTATTTGTGTCTCCCCTAATCAACATCTATTTTATGTCATCCTCAAAGGGTGAAGCAACAGATTATGGCATTTTTGCACGACATATTCCATCAGTGTGCTAACTGTATTATCTCCTCACCAAATCCCAGACATCCAAATCAACATTAAGCGGTGCCTGAGCGACGGATGTGACACGCGGATTCATGGCTTGAAGACGCTGGGCTATCAGATTACCAAGAGTAAAGAGGTGTCTGTTTCGGATGCTTCAGCCATCTGGTACCTGTCTCTCCTCACCTCCTTGGTCACCGCATCCATGGAGACCAACCCTGCACTGGCTCAGACTGTCCTTCAGAGCACACAGTAAGACGCACTACTCATTCTTTTGCATATGTTTGGGGGAAAAAAAGCAACAATGTTTGTAAAGATTATAATATTTTAGATCTTATCACACTGAGTTAAGTTTAGTGATTTGTCCAGCACTTGGGTTCTGAGGGGTTTTTTTGTGTTGTGTTTCTCCCAGGAAAGCCTTACGGCACATGCCACCGCTGTCCCTAACACCATCATCCACAGAGTTCCCCAAATTCTTCTCTTTGAACATCCTGGAGGAGGTGGATGGATTTCTCCTCAGGATAGCAGAGTAATGACCTGCTGAGATTACATCAGCTCACTCACTGCCACACCGAGCTCATGATGCTGACATCATCACAGTGAAAACAGACTAAAATCAAAGTATTGATTTAGTGGGGCGATGACACACTGTTTCCATTCCATCTGATGTACCGTAAATCCTTCAGTGGTGGTCAGGATCTTCATCAGCAACAGCAGCAGCAACAACATGACTGAAATAATCTCATCAGTCATCAGTTCAATATAAAAAATATTACTGTAGACGAGTTTATTCATACACACATTCAATATTGTGAGAGATACATTATGGCCAGTATGGCAGTTAATACATTCTACTGTAGTATAATGACTGTAGTAGTCAGATGATTCCTTAAACCCTCACACAAAAAGCATTTTGCTTGTGAGACTTAAAACCTCAAACAAGGAAATGTTGCAGTGAAAATAGTTTGTACATGTTATTCACTCCAAATGTAGTAGTCATTCATAGATATGCTGTGTTTAGGGGAGACCCCAGAGTTGGCTGGGTCTGTTTGAACCACACTCTTCAAGAGTAGATTATAGATTATGACTGTATCGAATTGAATATTCATGGAAATAGTATTTGCCATTAATCAGTATAAGCCCAGTGTTAAATTGCGATGTTTCTGCTACTATATTTTAAGATACTGATGTATCCTCTAGTCCTCTTTTAAATCTAATTTGCTTTTTAAATTCTTTCTTTGCTCCTGTGTAGCTGCTGTGTGAGTCCTGATGCAGAATTGACCCTCCTGGCCTTTGCTCTGGCCAGAGGCAGTGTGGCAAAAGTGCTCCAGGCCCTGTCCTGCATCAGCGATCATTTAGAGACCGAGTACAAGGCCTCCTCCCTGATCGTGTCTATGGCCTCCGTTCGGCTGCGACTACTTAATCGCAATGGTAACGTGACCAACCCTCCTTTACTCTCATTCACACGAGGACATTTGAAACCATACACTTAGGAGAGAAAGTGCTTAGCATACAAGGAGGAGATGCATTAGTGGACTATGCAGTGGAAAATTGCTAATTCTGTTACAAAGCTGCAGTTCAGTGTGATCATTGGCTCCCAGTGTAGGAATGAAATTATAACCTGTATGGAAAATGATAAAACGATGAACTGTGGTGTCATGGAAAATGCATTTACAATGATTTACGTCTCATTACAGGAAAGCCTCTCCAGTTGCACCTACAGGCCTGTGATGTGAAGAGCAAAGAGGAGAAATCAGGACCAGAGAACATGCTCACAGAATCCTCCACTGGAGATGGTACAACTGAGACCATCTTTATTCAATGAGAAAATAACAATAACATTAATAATTTAATAACATGCTTTCAAGAATAACTTAATGTATTTGTTGCTGGGAAGGTTTTCTTACAGAGAGTGGCAGGAAGAAAGCCAGTGTGATCCTGTCGACGGAGGACCAGAGTAACTTCCAGGTCACTCAGATGAAGATCAAAGTGAGGCTTTGCTTGATTTCACCATTTCATTGAGAAGTTTGATAACATTATTACATTACATTTATTTAGCTGATGCTTTTATCCAAAGCAACTTACAATAAGTGTATTCGACCATGTGGATACAAACCAAAAATTGGAAGAATCGTGCAGGTACTTCATCAATATGCTGAACTGCTTCATAATGCTCCAAGTGCTACATTTAGAAACAAATAAGAGACAGAGTTGTTGTTGTATTTTGTTTTTTCTTATTGTCATGGGCCAAGGTGCAGTCTGCGACAGAAGATGTGTACAGTTAATATAACACTGACAGTGATAGAGGATTACAGTAGATAACGCTTTCTCTCTGGTTTGTGTGATTCAGGTGCGAAAAGGAGCCATTGGAGCAAAATGTGGCTTGGTGTTTGCATACAAGGATGAAGACCCTTTTGATGCAGAGAAACATTTCAAAAGGTTCAAAAAGTATGACGCGTGGGACTACAAGGACTACAAAGAGTTTGTACAGCAAAAGTAAGCATCCCTTTATAGCTGTCTGAACATTACTATCACTGATATTTGAGTTTAATGTGCTTTTGTGTTTATCGATTTACAACTTGACGAGCCATTAGTAAGAGAAGACAGCTGTGATTAGCAATAATAAGAGTACTGGTGTTGAAGACTACATGTAGCACTTCAATGCACTAATGAGATCTAATGAGATGATACTAATACAGTATTTTTAGTTTGTCTGAGTTATGGAACCCCTCAGCAGCATTGGGGTCTGCCTTAGTGGTTTATGTGAATGGCTGACACACCATCCTGTCACCTGACCTGCAGTATGAGGATTCCAGCACAGTCAGAGGACGAGCCGATTGGCTGGTTTGAGCTTGAGAATGACTGGAACGATGTGGAGCTCAAGCTGCAGCAGTGTCGCGTTGCAAAGGTACATACAACATCCAGTTCAAACTAAGACACATTTTATCTTTCCTTTACTCATTATTTAACCCCTCAACCAGTTATTCCTTAACACAGTGTTGTGTTACATAAATTATGTTTTCATTCTGACAGACATTTTGTTACTTAGTATGCAGGGCTTTCAGAAAACAATGAAAATAGCACTGCTACATACTAAAGAATGTTAAAGAAGGCGTTTTTAATTTGCTGTCATTATCAAGTCACCACACCTCTTATTCTTTTCTTTCTTTGTCTTCCCAGTTCCTGATGGTGAAATTCCTCTGCACCAGGCAGGACTGGATTGCTGAGCGCCTGGGAGTGCAGTCTCTCAGCTTCAGTGGCTATCTGTGCCCCAAGGCAGAGAGGCTTGGAGACCTGGACGACCTCAGTCCAGAGGGAGAGACCTTCGACCGTGATGCTGTTACTGGCCTTTGTCTACTTAACAAAACACTATTCTTCATACAACAGCTCACACGAGACATGGTAACTACTAATCACCACTACAGTAATCACTAATCATTTAAATATCAATAATATTAGTATATATTAGTATGACTGCCTTGAAATACCATAACCATAACACTGCAAACCTCTCATATATATATATATATATATATTATGTATTCACTTTCTTTCACTTTCACCGCTCTTTAATTTATTTATGGTGGGTCAGTCTGCCAACTTGTGTCCTTTAGGAGACATTGCAACATCTCCTCTTACTGTTGAGAGTGAACGGGTAATTCATATTTATGACACTGTGTGTCCTGTGGTTTTTTTTGTTGTTGTTGTTGAAGACTGTCAGACAGTTTCCCTCTCTCTTCATGTCTACAGGATGCCTCTCACTTCAAGCAGAAGTATCTTCTGGACTTCAGCGGTCTCAGCCTGAACATCTTCTGGAACTTCTACAGTAAACTCAGGGAGATGTGAGTAGAAGCACTCTCACTGCCGGTTTTGTATCCAAACACTACAGTCATTAGTACAGCAATAGTTATCATCATGATCAGGCTCATTGGTAAGTAAGTGGGACACGTCCCGACATATGAAGGTCTCACCTGTAATGAAGCATATGTCTTTGTCTCAGTGAGGGAGAGGAGGTGATGAAGAGCAGAGTTCTGCTGCTCCAATTGATGCAGAACTGTTTCCCCATGCTGCCCAACCCACTGGAGCCCCGGGGCCCGGAAGAAAGCAGAGGGCCAGACGAGGGAGCCACAGCAGCGGCTTGTCCTTCCACGTCCAGCGGTGCAGAGCCTGTGTCTGAGTCTGTCAGGGCTGTCTGGGAACTCTACACTCACCTCTGCCACAGTAAGAATGGCAAATGATTAACTTTCTCATAGATATTCCTTGGACAGCAGCAGCTTGTCATGATTTATTACTAAGAATTTGTGAAAGTCTATGTAGAATGATATTATTATGATAGAATAATATTTGTGTTTCAGTTGTGGATGGTCCAGAGGGTGAGACATTAGTGGAGAAAGCTTTGCACAAGGAAGCAGTCAAGGCCATTCTAAATGGAGCAGCTGTTTTCTTCCCTGATAAACACGTCAGGCGGGACAAACTCTTCCACATGATGGTGAGTTTATTAAAAAAATGTTAAAAAATAAAATAAAAATAATGATGATATAATATAATGATATGCCTTTTTGCAGAAAAATATTACAGAAGAGGATCAGCCAGAGTCAGTGAAGGTGACGTTTGAGTCGCTTTGTAATTACTTCAGGTAAGCATACTGTAGATATACAAACGCATACTCTCGTACACATCTGGATCACGGTGGATCAGCAACAGCTGTGTTTTCTCTGCACAGTGACCAGGATCCAAGTGGCCTTCTCCTGCTCCCACCTAAAGGAGCTCCCTCAGACTTTGACATCAGCCCCATACTGTCAGTCATGGAGACGCTGCTGCTGGTGGCAACGAGGGAGGTGAGACCGCTGTCACACACACAATGTCTCAACTGTTTCATTATGTTATTTACCATTTATGAACAGCACCTCTCCGTCTCTTCATGTCTTGATGTGAAATCACATGTTTCTGTCCGCTTTTCTGATGTTCAACTGTCTCCCATCTGTCAGTGTGAGGTTATGATGGTGGATGAAAGTAGTGGAGCCAGCAGGACAGTGTTGCTGTCCTTGTTCTGGGCTCTGCAGGGTAGTCTCCTCTCCTGGTGCTACCTACAGCTCAAAGGAGGAGCCTCCACCACTATCGCTATGGAGCTGGCCAGAGACATCCTGCTGAAATGTGAGATACAGCGACAATGTTGCATTGCTGACACAAATGACTTTCTTACCCGAGATTCTGTCTTTATTACACATCCTGGTTCTGACCAGTCAAATGTGATAGTCCAACAGAACAAAAAATGTCTGAATAAGTTTTATAATGGTTCCGTAGGCTTGCAGAATAACTAAATGGTTTATTTCAATAGACGTGGATCAGTTCCTGGGAAGTATCAAAGCTACCCTTGGTTCCCTGCTGGAGAGGTACACTGGTGCTGAGATTACTGACAAACTGGGCAGCTCCATCCTAGCCACAGTCTTCAGACAACTGGTAACACACTATGATCTCATGATTTTGAATCGCCTTCCTGCACAATTATAGAGTTGACTGCGCTGAATGACTGTAATATTTGTTGTGGTCCCGGCAGATGATTTTACTCCTGGAGCTGTGCTCTTTGGACATCCCTCACAGTGTGCTGCTGAAGAGCTTCTCCTCTCTGGTCGAGCTACTCAAAAGCCTCTCCAGTGACACTGGAGACATCTTTTCTAAGGTCGGTCCACTCTGACCTTAGACCTTAGTGTACCGGAGTTTATACAGCCTCTCATCCCACTGTATGTGTCTGAACAGAAAGGTGAAAATGCAGAACGGTATTTGTGGTGAGGAGGGTTGTGAAGTACAGCAACACTACTGTAACAAGCGGTGGTAGAAGTACTCAGATCCTTTACTTAAGTAAAAGTAGTAATACTGCAATGGAAAGATATTCCATTACAAGTAAAAGTCTTACTTTGAAAATGTCACTCAAGTAACAGTATGTAAGTATTATTAGCTAAATGTTCTTGAAGTATCAAAAGTACTCATAGAAATGAGTGTTATTTTATTATTGGATTGGAGCTAATTTGAACTATATTATATACTGTTGGGTAGTTTAATCTATAACAGTGCATCATATTTTATAAACTATTCAGATGTTTTGTATATAAAATCTTAAGCTGCAAAGTAACCAATAACTGCAGCTGTCAGATAAATGTAGTGCAGTAAAAAGTACAATATTTTCCTCTGAAATGTAGTGGAGTAGAAGTAGAGAGTAGCATAAAATGGAAAGTAAAATGTAAGTACCTCAAATTTGTACTTAAGTACAGTACTTGAGTAAATGTACTTAGTTACATTCCACTATTGACTGTAACAAACATTGATTGCGTGCCTTGTCACTGTTAGGTGGATCAGGAGAGCTGGCACCAGCCCCAGCAGCCAGTGGTGCTGAGGACCTGGAACATGGAGTCCCCTCACAACTATGAGAACAGCCGCCACGAGACCACCATCTTTGCCTGCCCCGGCGCTACCTCCTTTGAGGTGGAGTTTGACGAACGCTGTGAGACAGAGAAGAGGTGAGCGATGTAAAATATTCAATATTCAGTAGTTGTTTTTTTTATCCCTTGTGAGAATTTTTATAACCCATCCTCTGTGCTCTTGATATTAACAGGTACGACTACCTAGAATTCACCGATTCTAGAGGTGGGAAGGTCCGCTATGACATGAAGGTTGGAACTGAGAAGTGGCCAAAGGTGGGATATGGGAAACCGTTCAGTTGTCTCCATATGAAACACTGTTCTTCTTGATTCCTTTTCACATGTCTGTTGCTTCTCTTGGCTCTTTCAGAAGGTGACATTTGACGCTGGCCCTCAACTCCAGTTCCTCTTCCACTCTGATAGCAGTAATAACGAGTGGGGCTACAAGTTCACTGTGACAGCACTGGGCCTCCCAGATATCACTATTTCTTGGATGTCAGACCTGCAGCTGCTGGTGGCTCGCCTGATGGGTCGTCTTGCTTCCAGAACCCTCGCCCTGAAATCCCCTCACGGTGAGACTGATTTCCAAAGTTAGAATCTTTCTAATCTTGTACATGTGAGACTTACATGAACAGATCTTTTAGGGATTTGTGAAACATATTTAATTTGGGTTTGAGAAAAAAATATTTCAGACCGCTCCATAATTATATCATACTCAAGCATTTTTCAGACCCTCTATGATAGATTGAAATGCTAATATTTGTGGGTTGCTGTCTATTTCAGAGATTCGCACTGTTAAGGAGCTTCCACCAGCTAAAATGTCCCATGTTCAGTCTTCTCCTTTATGGAAACCCATTCTGAGACACGGGTTGTGTGAAACAAGGGAGACGAATCGGACTAAAACACCCACAGACACGGTATGCCAAATCTGCTTAATCCAGTTATGTAGAAGTTCCGTTCTCAGGTTTATGTTATTCTGTTGCTTATTGACCTGAGCAGCACGGTGGTGTTCTAATACTATGTTGTTTTTGCCATGTGGCAGACAAATACATGGACTCCTGATGAGTTAATGAGCTTCCTGGAGGACTTTGCCCGTTGGAACCCTTCCCAGGAACCAGCAGACAGTAGAACAGAGCTGATGAGGACCCTCATGCAATCCTGCAGAAAACAGCCAATGAGGAACGAGATCGCCGCCGGGTCAAAGACAGACCAAGCTGTGAATGCCATTTGGGCAGCTATGTTATACCACACACCGGCCCTCAACCATGCCCTGAAGAACTATGGTAATGCTTTGCTAAAGTCAGTGGTCATGGAGCAAAGGCTGTTGTTGCTGTGTTCATGGTAATTCTGCGTGGTTGACTCACTCATTTGATTTCTCCCTTCTGTTTTGTCTTTGTGTGAGTAGTTAATCAGGACTGCAAGTCTTGTCTGAGTGAAGAATTTGTGCAGGTGTATTCATTGGCAGACAGCATCAGAACATGGATGGTGAGTGTTACTGACAGGATTCATATCTTTGTTGACTGATCTGCTGCTGAGTTTATATATTATCATGTTACTTTACTATTATGCTGATGATATCATTTTTTCCTGTCAGTTGGAGATGAAGCAGAGATACCTTGTTGGCAAAATGAATGTTCCCGATGAGAAGGAAGGGGGACATGATGAGGTTACCATGGAGACACTAGGTGAAGACTCCAGCTAATGTAAAGCCAAATCCCACCCTTTCTTTTCATCAACTCTCCCTAATATTATTTTCTTTCTCTCTAGCTGAGATGTGCATTGAGAAGAGCCTCTTGCTCTTCAGGTTTACCCCTTGTGGAGTGCCGTGCCAGGACAGCGACTCCTCCAAAGCTGCAGAGGGCAGCAGTGTCCCACTCCTCCGCTCAAGTTCGATCTCGGAGGGGGACTTCCAGGCCAGCCCCTCTCTGGGACCTCAGACTGCAGGTTCTGAGGAGGGTGGTGAGGCCAGGGCAGGACAGAGCCAGCCCTCCAGTGCTCAAGCCCAAAATTCGTCATCTTGTGGGCACGGCAGGCGAGGCCACAGAGGCTCAACAGAGAGCATCTCCTCCCAGTCAGGGGAACCAGCCTCACCCTCCGCCTTCCCCCGTAAAGCCCCGTTCAGTCGGGCACGCCTACGCCTCCTGTCCTGCCGATCTATAGAAGAGCCCCGCATGACCCCCTCTGTCAAGGAACGCTACCCAATACTTAAACACATCCTAAACTTTATAAAGGACCAGGCTCTCACAACAGCAAGGTGACTGACCTCCATTCTTCTATTTTATGTGTTTCATGTGTGTAATTGTACCACAGAGGGTTAAGTCATCCAATTTTTCCTCCTGTAGTATTCTGCAGACCCTGTCCATGAGCAAAGCCCAGGCTCTGAGTGTGTGCAAGGTTCTGGAGATGGTCCAGCAGTGTTTATATTCCCTGGGAAAGCCACACCTTTTCCAAGCCCCCTGCATCTTGTTCCTGCAGGAGCTGCTGGCATGCCAGAAAGACTTCACCAGGTACATCCGTTGAAAATGTTTTCAGTTCAAGTGGAACAACAGTAAATTTTGTATGTTGTATGTTAATACTTAAGTCTCACACAGGTCATTAGATATTTGTGATTTTGAACAACTTTGACCCAAAGTTTGGAATTATGGAATAACGGTACAGATTTGTGTCTTAGATGCTAAACTGAGCGTAGTTATGCTCAAATAGATTGCTCCGACCTCTATTCATGCATGCGACAGTTTTGGAGGTGCCACATTTATGTCTCTTTGCAGATTGTTGTTAGTATTCTCCAATATCAATTTGACAGTCCAATACATATGAATAGCAGGTACATTTTGAGAAGGAAATTAAATTTTCTTTTGCTTTGTCTTTTTTAGTTATTTCTCTCAGTTGTCAGACAGCGGGCAGAAGCTAGGAGAGGAGGTGAGGCGTTCCTACCATCAGTTGGTGCTCCTGCTGGTGGAGGCAGTGCAAGGCTTCAGCACCCTCAATGAGAAGTAAGCTCTTATCCTTCTAACGCACTGTGTTCACACATAAAAAAAAAAAGCGCTTGCTGCAGTGATTAGTCGAATTCCAAGAGTGTGTGCAGTGGTGTAACCTGACTCTTATCACTGCTCTCCAGAGCCCTGCTGCCCGCCCTGTCATGCGTGCAGACCTGCTTGTTGCACCTTCTAGACATGAGCTGGGAGGTACTTGACCTTCCTCTCTTCCTGAGTATCAAGCTTCCTGACCTCCTGCTCAGCATGTCCCAGGAGAACATCAGTGTTCATGACATTGCCATCAGGTAATATCAGACTCACTCTCCCTGACTGTATTATCATTATTATCATTATTGTTTGCAACGGTGGTGATGGTAGTGGTACAAGCAGTAGTATTAGTAGTAGTATTGGTGGTGGCAAAGGTAGTATTAGCATTAGCATTAGTGTACATTTTTTCCCTCATGCTTTCCCTTAGTTCACCACCTCCCTTTCTCTCTTTCCCATCCACACACATACACCAGCATCAGATTAACCCGACAACACCCGACAATTAACATCACCTTTTGTTAATTGTCCTGTATTCATTGTTTCCTCGTGTTGTCCTGTTAATGTTCTGTCTTTTGTCTTGCAATAAATAAAAAAAAGAAAGGTAATATCAGACCCATCTCAGAAATTAAGGCACAGCACAGTGGAAATTAATTGCTTTTTCGTATTGATAACAATTACTAAGACTAGCAAAAGACACCACTTTAATTTTTACAAATCAAGAGTCTGAACTGTTTCGTGCTTCATGAGTCTGTTTCAAATCTCTTACAATATGTTAAACAGTGTCCCAGCCACTTAAATTGCATAGATGATACATTCTTTCTGTGGTTTCAATTAATCTCCAGTCAGTGGACAGAGGAGGATGAAATCGCAGACTACAAGAAGAACCAGGAGTGGATGGATGAGTGTATGGACGGGATGTTTGAGAAATGGTATGACAAAATCGATGAAGAGGACTCCATGGAGGACAGGAGGAAGGTACATCACAGTGCATAGAAGACATAAAAGTGCAATCATTAGCAAAC
Organism: Oplegnathus fasciatus; assembly: GCA_003416845.1. Lineage (NCBI taxonomy): Eukaryota > Metazoa > Chordata > Actinopteri > Centrarchiformes > Oplegnathidae > Oplegnathus > Oplegnathus fasciatus. Next base: position 633,183 of record NTHP01000088.1, on the reverse strand, counting down.
AAGGAAAATTGAGCTGTCTGGGGAAACAAATGACACTCGATGTTTAACCTGGCTGCCCCACGTGCTTCTCTGCTCTGTTTTCTTTCCTGTGTATCCCAAGAGTAGAGCAGATATAGTCTTGCAGTAATACACTGAAAGACAACCCGCAACCTTACAACCTGCCATTGAGAAAAGATGTATCAATGGCTTATGTCTTAACATCTGTCATCAAGGTTATAACAAGACAAAAAAGGCACAGCACTTGTTTGACTTACATGCTAACATTAGCATGCTAACATGCTCTCAACGACAATGCTAATATGCTGATATTTAGCAGGTGTAATGTTTACCATGTTCACCATCTTAGTGTAGTGTGTTAGTGTCACATCAGGCAAAAGCATCATATTAAAATATTTTTTAAAAAGTGTTTAAAAACGTCACATTCAAATGCAGTATGTATCTGTTAAACAAGACAAACACACACACAATAATGGTTAAGACTGAGGTAGATACTGTAATATCTATTTCCTGTCATAATATGACCCAAAAAAACCCTCTGTCTTTAACGCTGTTTGTGTGTGATGAAGTTTAACAAGCTGTAAGTAAGTAAATATTTCTAAGTAGATGATTGAGCTAGGATCTAGGTTTGCGAAGCACAGGTAGAAAAGTTTGATAACAATAATACTGTGTACTAATAATTGACCTCGTCCTATCCACAGATGCACATGTTCATTGCACGCTACTGTGACCTGCTCAATGTTGTGATCTCCTGTGACGGCTGTGAAAGGATGGCACCTTGGCACCGCTACCGATGTCTGCAGTGCATGGATATGGACCTCTGCAAGACCTGCTTCCTCAGTGAGCTCATACACTCCACTCCACTACTCATACAGTCACACAGGACTGCACTCAGCGTAAGTTGGATAAGAGCATTAGAGCAAACCTTAATGTGAGTGCGTGTGTGTGTTTTTAACCAGGTGGTGCCAAGCCTGAGGGCCACGAGGATGACCATGAGATGGTGAACATGGAATACGCCTGTGACCATTGCCAGGGGCTCATTGTAGGCAGCAGGATCAACTGCAACGTCTGTGAAGACTTTGACCTGTGCTTTGGTTGTTACAATGCAAAGAAGTATCCCGACAGGTGACGCAAACCAAGTTTATTCTTTTGCTGTTAAAACACACTTACTTTTTAGTGGTTTACCTCTGAGTTGTAATCTTAATTATTTTCTAACGTTCCCATCTCTAGCCACCTGCCCACACATCGGATCACAGTGTACCCCATGGTGACCATACGAATCAGTGACCGTCACCGCTTGATCCAGCCCTACATCCACAACTACTCCTGGCTATTGTTTGCTGCTTTAGCCCTCTACACGTCAGAACTGAGCAGTGAGAAGCAGATGGAGGGAGAGTCTTTGGACAGCAACACCTTGAGCCAAGCTTCAGCCCTGCAGACATGCTGCTCCCAGCTCATCACCGATTGCTTGCTCAAGGGGCAGACCGGCAAAGGTAAGTCCAAACCAGAATTTTGTTTTTAATTGAGTAGTTCGACATTTTGGGAAATTGGCTTATTTGCTTTCTTGTTGAGACTTAGATGAGAAGATCAATACGACCCTCATGACTATACACTGAATATGAAGCCAGAGCCAGCAGCGGTTAGCTTAGCTTAGCATAAAGACTAGAAGCAGGGGGAAACAGACATGTTGGTAGGTGATTTTGTTTTACCTTTGGACAAAGCTGGGCTAGCCGTTTCCCCCTACCTTCAGTCTTTATGCTAAGCTAAGGTAATTGCCTGCAAGCTCTAGCTTCATGTTTAGCGTCCAGACACAAGAGTGGTGTTGGTCATGTCATGTCACTCTCTGCAAGAAAACTAATACACGTATTTCCCAAAATGAAGAACTATTACTTTAAACCTTCCTTCCTTTTATCCATTCATTTTCAAATATTTTTTGATGAACTTGGGTTCAACAATATATGTTATCTCCACAATTTAGTATTTTCTGAGTTGTTAAAGCGGGGCGCTTCCTTGTTTATCCTTGCATCACATGGTGTCTCAGGTTCTTCTACCTGTATTTTTATGGCAAACCTTTCTATGTCGTCCTCCACACAGGTCTACGATCCTCAGCCTTGCTCGCTCTGCTGTCTTCGAATGAATCAACTTCTGATAGTGACTTGTGTCCAGTGTCTCCAGAGTCCTCTCAGGAGCTCAGTACTGCCACCGACACCTCCTCTCTCCCTGGCAGCACTGCAGCAATCTGCTCCCCGTCATCTCCCAGGGACAAGGTGAGGAACAGAAATCATGTTAGAAGATAATATGAAGATTGAATGATCTCTGTTGGGGGGAGTGGATCATTACAGTGGCAGGAAGTACTGTATAATACAGTATTTAGTATTCTAACAGTTCAAGACCTCATGCTATAAGGCAACCTCCTGAATGTTGTTATCCTCTCACCATTAGAGTAAACCGTCAGGTAAGGAGAAAAAGGCAAAGGAGGTGGGCTCTCCTCCCCCTGCTCCCTCAGAGGTGTTGTCTCCCCCAAGCACTGGTGAGGGGGAGAAAAGGAAGCTGGTTACCCAAGACACCCTGGACTCCCCCAGCCTCAGCCAGACGCCTTCTGTGTCCAGTGAGGACCCCCTCTCTCCTGTGGTCCGACGTAAGTACTGAGATTACCACCACCAGGCTGATTACTGTTATGACTGTCCCCTAGCTGTCTGGATCAACCTTGTATGTTTTTTACCATTCTCAGCTTCAGAGTCTGGTCCAGGAACAGTCAACTCTCCAGCATCCGATGTTGTCAAGGAGACAGATGAGAGGCTGCCCCAGGTTCCCCTTCAGGAGCATGTGTTCTCAGAGTGCTCCAGAGAGAGGATTCTGGGACTGCTAGCAGCCATGCTGCCACCAGCCAAACCAGTACGTGAAACCAAAAACCAGTTTTTAGAGTTGAGATTCTGTGTAAGGCTGAAGAGATTGTTCGACATTTTGGGAAATACACTTATTTGCTTTCTTACCAAGAGATGACAAGATTGATACCTCGTGTCTTTGTTTTAAATATGAAGCTAATGCTAGCAGCAAGTTAGCTTAGCTCAGCATTAAGTCTGGGAAGGTTAAGTGTGGGACTATATCTTGTCCAGGTGCAGTGACTTCCTTGAGTCTTGTCGTCACCTTCAGATTGCCTTGCAACCAGCGGAGACTCCAGGAAGTCACTGTTCCCAGCTAAGAAATAGTCCCAAACATAACCCACCAGAAAACCACAAAGTGTTTGTACACTTTTGTTTTTTGTGCAGATTAAACGAGCAAGATATAACATGTGAATTAGTGAGCCTTAGAGGTGCTACTAGGCAGATTTTGTTACCTTTGGACAGAGCTGGGCTAGTTGTTTCCAGTCTTTATGCTAAGCTAAGCTATCCAGCTGCTGGCTGTAGTCTTACATGTAATTGACAGATGTGAAAGTGGTATCAATCTTCAATGTACAAATTAAACAAATTCACCAAAAACTATCAACACTTTGTTAAGTCAAATCACTAAATTATTTTGTATCCAACATGCACTCTGGTTCCCGAAATGTTCACTATTCACAATCTTGCATCAGTATGAATTTATCTACTGATAAGATTTACATCGTCTCTCTTGTATCCTCAGGGCAGCACCCTGTCTCTTCCCAGCTTGAGCTCCATCCTGCCCCAGCTTTTCAGGGCAGTCATTTCCAATGCTGGCTCTCTCAACGAGACCTTCCACCTCATCCTGGGACTACTGGGTCAGCTACTGCTCCGAATCCCTCCGATGGAGGCCGACGCTGCCGTCACAGAGGCCCTGGCTGACAAATTTGAGTTGCTAACACAAGGAGAGGCAGCCAGTTCAGACACCCAGGGCTGGAAGACCACCCAGTTGCTTTTCAGCCTTGGGGCTGTCTGTTTAGACAGGTAAAAGAAGGAAAACCCGATGAAACCAGGGAAATGTTATATTATTGTAGTTTATAGATCCATATTCTTGATGACACAGCTGCAGATATTAATACTACAAGTCTGCACTTGTTACCCCGTACATGGATTTTAGCCAATCCAGAACAACCATGTGAGATATTTTCCTACCCTGATAAAAACAAGACAAAAACAAGAATTACTTTCATGCTCTTACCTGTTTATTGAAGTAGGTCCAAATATTTTCAGTTTTATCATTATCAACATTGTTTAAGCAACTGTGTGGTTTTTACTTTGTACAGTCACACATTAAAAGTTTGCAATGTGATCTTAGGCTGAATGTACAGTCATGGTACTGGATTTCCATTTTTAATAATGTTTATGATATTTAATAATATTAAAATGTTGTACAAATTTGCCTGTTGATCAAGTTAGACCTGTGTGAATTGAAGACCTACTTTCGTTTTTTGTGTTTGTTTAGTTTTCACCATTACATATTAACTCCACCATAGTGGATCCTTTCCACCGTTGAAGAAATATTTGCCAGCTGTTCATCGTCAGCTTTTACTGTTATTTTGAGATGTGAATACTTTTCTCTTCTTCCCCTGTGTTTTGCAGTCGTATTGGTCTGGATTGGGCGTGCACAGTGGCAGATATTTTACACAGCCTGAATGCTTGTCCTGAGTGGAGCACAGTCATCGCTGCCTTCACTGACCATTGTATTCAGCAGCTGCCACAAACTCTCAAACGCACCAACCTCTTCACCCTGCTGGTGCTGGTGGGCTTCCCTGAGGTAGGTAGAATACATACCACTGTATAAGGTTATACACCGTGCTCTCTGACTTTCTAAGCTCAGTTGTGACTTCTCTGTGTGTCAGGTGCTGTGTGTGGGCACCCAGACGGTATTTATCGACAACGCCAATGAACAGCACAACATGATATTGCTCAAACACTTCACAGAAAAGAACCATGCTGCAGTGGTGGATGTTAAGACACGCAAGAGGAAAACAGGTTAGTGCAGTTGTATTACTCCTGAAACATTTGCTAGTGTTTGGAAATAAACGTGGATTAACCCTCTGTGTGCCTTCTCCTCTTTCTAGTGAAGGACTACCAACTCATCCAGTCTCAGGATTCCACTACAGCCGGTCTCCCAGGGCAGTCAGAGGGCCACGGTTCCCCAAAGACCCTGCTCAGCCGCTACCTGAGCAATTTCACCTCTATCATCAGCCACCTGCTGCAGACCAACCAGGACAATGGCTCTCCTGATGCGGTGGAGGCATCCTGGGTTCTCTCATTGGCCCTTAAAGGCCTTTACAATACACTGAAGGTACCTGCCCTGACCTAGGAATCTGCAGTGTTTTTTTGAGATGTGGTCAGTGATATCTGGTACTAGGCTGGGAACAGCTGGCTTAGATAATATAGATTTTCTATTCTACATTCTATTTTATCTCCTTGTGTAGAAACATGGCGTAGAGCAAGCTCAGGAGGACATCCAACAGTCAGGACTGACCCAGCTGCTGGTGAGGAAGTGCAGCAAAGGGACAGGCTTCAGCAAGCTGTGGTTGCTGCGAGATCTAGAGATTCTCTCCATCATGCTCTACTCCTCCAAGAGGGAGATCCATTCCATGGCCCAGGACCCAGAGCGAGACCAAAGAGAGCAGGACAAGGAGCACGACTCTGACCACTCCAGCTGCTGCGCTGACGACACTGACGTCAACAAGCCCGACCCATTAGAGGGTCTCGATGAGGAGACAAAGATTTGCTTCCAGGTGATGAGGAATACTATTCATAATACATGCAGCAAAATATAGTATGGCGTAATAATAATAATAGTCTATTTTTTACAATGCAGATCACCCACGATGCCTTAAACGCCCCTCTGCCCATCCTGCGAGCCATGTATGAGTTGCAGATGAAGAGAACTGATTCCTTCTTCCTGGAGGTGCAGAAGAGGTCAGCGTCAACTTCCATATAGAGAATTTTCTTTTTAATTTACTTTCTTTATATGCTCCACCATGGTAAAGGTCATATTTTACAATCTAATACAATCTCCCTCTCTGTCATGTGCTGTGCCTTTGTGTTATTTTCAGATTTGATGGAGAAGAGATAAAAACAGATGAGACAATCCGTACGCTGGCTCAGAAGTGGCAACCTACCAGGCGGCCTCGCTCTGAGGAGAGGAACACCAAGGCCGTGGACACTGATATGATTGTGGTGTCGTGCGTGGTGAGTTGCCAACAACATTACACAGAGGTTTTGAGATGTCAAAAACTACTTACAAAAGGCTGTTTGGCACATTACCAATGTTAACATTACTGACTATGACAAGAAGAGATAAGATACTTTGAGGAAAAGTTTGGTGGTGATGTTTTTCATATGTCAGTATTCTGATGTATCCCCATCATCGCCTTCCTCCCACAGTCTAAACCCAGTCACTGTGAAAAGGCCACCGAGGAGATCAACGTTGTGGCCCAGAAGCTCATCACAAATTCAGAGACCGACTTACAGCTCAGCTACGCCAAACAGAGGCGCACCAAAAGTTCAGCTCTCTTGCACAAGGAACTGGATGTGCGCAGCAATCGGGCAGTTCGTCAATACCTGGTGAAGGTCAACCAGGCCATCGCCACGCTGTACGCACGCCATGTGCTGGCCTCGCTGCTGGCCGACTGGCCTGCAGAGGCGGCGTTGAGCGAGGAGGCGCTGGAACTGAACGGCGCCTCACACATGGCCTACATCCTGGATATGTTAATGCAGCTGGAGGAGAAACCGCTCTGGGAGAAGGTGGGCAGGAGGAGAATGTGGAGTTTATGTTGTGTTCACATTCCACATGATATGATATTATGATACATTGTAGGTGTTTTGTGTATTAATGCGATTGTGATAATCCATCAATGATTAGATTCTTCAGAGGGTGCTGAAGGGTTGCAGCCAGAGTATGCTGTGCAGTCTGTCTCTCACTGCTTGCCAGTTTATGGAGGAGCCAGGTATGGCCGTGCAGATCAGAGAGTCCAAACACCCATATGACAACAACACCAACTTTGAGGTAGGTCAAGTTACTTAATTAACAGCCATAACTGTTTTTAAGAAGTCTAATGTTTCTTCATTTGTTTCCTCATTGCCATCTTCTCAGTTTCGACCTTTGAGATGGTCACAAAATGCATTTTGTCTAACTAAAATTTTGTATTTTGAACTCTCCATTTACTCCTATACTGCATGCTGTTTTCAGTTCAGTTTGAGGACTCTATTGTGTGCATCTTTTCTCTCTTAAGGACAAGGTGCACATCCCAGGGGCCATCTACCTGTCAGTAAAGTTTGACTCCCGCTGCTACACAGAGGAAGGCTGTGATGAGCTCCTCATGTCCAGCAGCAGTGATTTCCTCCAGGATGTCCACAACTTCAGTGGCTCTCCTCAGAAATGGTCCGATTTTGAGATTCCTGGTAAGGAATATTTTGATAAAGTAGTTATCTATGTGTCTATGTGCGCGCATTCCAGATAATTTGTCTAATTTATGCTTAAATCGTGTTTATCAACATGTGTCTTGTGTGTGGGTCTCTCCCAGGAGATACCCTGTACTACAGATTTATGTCAGACATGAGCAACACAGAGTGGGGCTACAAGTTCACCGTTACAGGAGGCCACAGAGGGCGGTTCCAGACAGGTACTTTATATCAGAGCAGATACACACTCCCTTTATATTTGTGCAAACCTGCTTCATTTACAGAGCAACTCTGCAAACTACTTGGTAAAATGCAGATTTACCTCAAAATGAATCCTCAGGTTGGTCAGGTTGTCACCCTCTCTACACTTTTGCTTGTCTCTAATCAGGTTTTGAGATACTGAAGCAAATGTTAGCAGATGACCAAGTGCTCAGTCACCTGCCTCTGGCTGACATCTGGGAGTGGCAGGTTGGCGTGGCCTGTCGCCAGACTGGGAACCAGCGACTCAAAGCCATTCACTTGTTGCTCCGCCTCCTGCAGTGTCAGTCCCAAACGTAAGAGTCCCCCCTTGTTCATACATATCTATCTCTTTCCTTCTCATTCTATTCAGTGCTTCTCACAGTTCTCTCTCTTCAGTCAAATCCTTTTAAAACTATATGCTTATATTGTCATGTATAGGCACGCAAAGTAATATAGGTAATTCATTTATTTTATTCTTTATTAATCCCTCATTGGGGAAATTCAGTTGTTATTGTTCATTACACACATAGGCCCAAAATACACACGCATGCACACACACAGGACCTATAGACATGCATTAGTTGGGAATAAGGATCATCCACCTGGACCAAATTAATGCTTATTTGGGTAAGTGGACCCAGTGCACATTTTTACTTCAGCAGTGTATTTTCCTCAGAGGTGCGTGATTGCACCCCCACACAGAGTTTGCATAAAAGCCCTCAGAAATCCCTCATGTCCTGGTTGTCACCACGGAAATGAGGTTAAGGATGTGTTTAAGAATTTGCATATGTGCAATGACAACATCACACAGTTTATGAAAAGGTAGTGCTCACACAGACAGCAACACCTTATTAAAGCTGAAACCAAGACATGAAGGCATCCTTTAACTGAACTTTAAAGTGCCCCTCCACTCTAAAATATGTTTTGCTTATTGTTACTTAATTTGGATGTTTCACTGTGCAGAATGATGTATGTGCAGAGTTTGACAATACAAGGCTGTTTTCACATTCATCTGAAGGGGGGAAAGTTGATGTGAGAGTAGATGTGCCCGTACAAGTATGATTTTGTGACATCACGACTAGTTTGGAAGCCCATCATGGTTTAGTAGAAGTTGCGAAGTGAGAGCAGCTGCTGGTTCCAGAAATGTTTTTCCCCATTCTGTATTTCCAATTAAATTTTTTCTTGAAACAATATTAGGGCTGGGTGATATATCGAGTATATCCGATATATTCGAATATCAATTAATATGCGATATGGCAGATGACCATATCGTCATATTGACTTATTTGTTTCGCATTTTAGTCATTTATTTTTTCATTAAAAGCAGGTGGCATTAACATGCAGGAGACTCGCTCTCCCTCTCCCACACACAGGCACAAACACCCCAAACTAATTAACCACGCCTGTCCTGGTCCTGACTGGGTTAACGTCAGTTCAAAATCAACGAGGGCTGTGAAACAGAGGTCCCAACTGAAGAATTCATTCCAAAAAATAATAATAGTGGGTCGATCATATGGAGTCGGTTCGGTTTCAGGAGGGCAGATGTGAGACATGCTACTATCCTCTGCAAAATATGCCACAAAACGATTGCTACTAAAGGAAATGAAGGGATTCTGTCCACTTAAACGATTTTTTGAAACAAATGTGTCTTTTAGTTTGAAACAGATTCAGGAAGTGTTGAGTTTGTATTAACAGGATAATGCAGTAGCGGAATAACAGGGCAAAACGGGAGCAGATCAGAAAACATGGAGGCTTCGTATTAAAATATAATCAAATATACTTTTTAAACAGACGGAGTCAGAAATAGAGACCTCTAATATAAGTCTGCTTCCAATAAAGGCCTGGTACCTTCTGGCCTCTGCAGTTGAGCTATTTGAGAATTTATGGTATGTTATTTTAGAGAAAATGTGAAAGTATTGAGATATATATTGTATATCGCGGCACAGCCTAAAAATATCAAGATATTATTTATAAGCCATATCGCCCAGCCCTAAACGATAAACGATAATATGGGACTCTCTCAGATGATGGGACGACCCTATAGGTTTATGTTATGGCCACCAGTTTTAATTATTTCAACTTCGTTTCTAAGAAACCATGTTTTGTCTGTTATTTTGGCATGGCAGATGGGTCTAACACCCATGAGCCACCATTGGCATGGAGAAGAGGCCAGTCAGAAGCACATATCAGAGTGTTTTATGATCTGTCACCATATAGATAGATACAGAAGAATTTATGATGATTTATCAGCATTAATAACATCCCACAAACACTCCTTTCTTTTTTTTTTTGTTTTCTTTCTTTTGAGACCATCTAGTCACAATGAAAGGTCTATCCCCACATGAAACAAGTGTTGCTGTTTATGTTTGAGGTTACAAAATGTGCTATTAAGTCATGATAAATGGATGAATTTGGACTCATTGAAGTGGTTCTAGTTGTTTGTTTTAAAACCACAGCTTTGCTTTTCTCATAATGTAACTCTTTATTGTCCTGTTCTGCCTGTGTACATGTGTTTGTTCGTCTAACTATCGATTTGTTTGCTCTCCAGAGCCTGTGAGCTGACGCTGCTGCGACCTCTGTGGCAGCTCTTTATGTCTATGGAAAACAGCCTGAGCCAGGATCCCACCAGTATCACTGTACTGCTGCCTCTTCACAGAGCCCTCACTGAACTCTTCTTCATTGCAGAGGCCCGTGCCATCGTGAGTGACGCGCGCACGCGCACACGCACACACATATGCAGGCCACATCAAAAAAACAGGCCACATCTAGTACTGTATAGATGTTGTTGTTAAACCTCGAGGTGTGGCTAAGTGACATTTTAGGTATTTGCTTAGTTGTGCTGTTTGTTTTTGCTGTGCTGACAGCATTATTGACTTTGAAGGTTAAATGTGGGATAGATTCAACATGGCTGACTGTGTACAAACCATGTTTTGTCTGCCTTTTTCACTTGGTTTGATAACATATTCAGCATGAGGCAATTTGAATGAAATTCTTTACCTCTGTCTTTACCCCCGTCTGTCTGTCTATATCTCTCTGTGAGATGAGCATGTTTTTCCTCCACCCACCTGTTCTCTGCTGGGCTCGGGGCCAAAGCCCGGCCCTGCCATCTGCCAGACAGCACAGTGCCACACTGGCTCCCTGCAGACTGCTTGAGAGAGGAAGAGATGCTATCCATTTTGTGATGCGTATGGGCTCTCTCTCTCAATTGTCTTGAATTATTGATTAAGACAATTCTCAAGGATTATGAGCACGCCGTCAGCCAGGAGTTTCCCATCTGTAGATGCGATTGAACCAGACAGTTCCAGAAAAGCACTACCTTTCCTGTCCTGAGGCTGCTGATCTGACAATAAAATAATATCAGTTGACTTGTCATTCAGGATAGATTCCATGCTCCCATCTGCACCAACTGAATGTGGTGTCATGTGAGGGAGAATGAGGTGCTCAAGTGGAGCAGTACATGTCGACAAACACCAGGGGGCAGTAGCAGTACTCAGCAGTTTTGCCTGGGATGCCCTTCATGGACATTCTAGTATTGTGTTAGCAATGATAGACACATGTTGGTGTGTGGCACGTCGTAGCGCCTCCATCCAGCAGATCATCACCACAGAGCATAACACAACACAACTGTGTGTGCTGCAGTGGTTCGTCACCTCCAGCTCCCCATCCACAGCGTAAAGTTAATTTAAGAGTTAAATGAGAGAAACTTGGATGGCATTGTTTGTGGTGAGTGAGTGTTTTGCACAAGGGCACACACAGCGGTTGTTACAAAATAGATATGTTGACCCATTCACTTCCCCCATCTAAGTTTTACCAGCATTCTCCAGATGAAACAGTGAAATATCTTATGTTGGTTTACAAAAAACACCGCCTGCTACCTCTTGTGGCCGCTGTCACAGTGAGTGGTTGTTGGTGTTGCACTTACTTCAGGATGTGGTTCAAAGTATTATGAGAAATTTGGCTGTCAGCTAAACCTGAATCAAGCCAGCTGTTCCAGGACTTCTTCACATCTGCATTTGTTCAGAGAGGATTTTATAACGAGGCTGGACTGTTCTGAGGCTAATGCAAAGGGGGAAAGTCACAATTTAAAATCCATCCCGAAATGGACATAAATATTGGAAACCCTTCATCAGCTGTAAGGACCAGTGCGCTACCTAAAACACAGTGCACCATCTGTCGCCATCCTCCTAAAAAGTAAGGATTAGTGTGGAATAAGGTTGGTGGGCCTCACGTCATGTTGACATACGAGCTTAACTGCAGTGATGACATACAGCCCAGTTCAACAGCTCCATGTTGACTCTACTGTAGAATCATGGGAAGCTAAAACGAGTGGCTGGTGACATCATGGAGTCCTCTTTGGCCATATTAGGTCTGAGCCTAGAACCAGCTTATTTTAAAGGTTCAGCTCCCAGTGCTGTTCACATTTCAGCATCAGTCGTCGTTCTTTGTACGCACATGGAGTTCACGGCCAGGTCCACTGAGATTCAATGAACTGTCTATCCCAGGAAGTGGAAGTTATATTTAGGAATCAAAACGGTATGTCATGCACTACTGACTGTACAAATCGTCCTAGGATGTTCCCCAGCATAAACATTTGGGGTGCTGTGAGATGGATGGCGGACCGGGGCTCTGGACTGTGTCTCCAGCGCTGTAAAAACTCCATTTGGCCAGTCTCGGCCCATTTAGCTGCTATGTAGTCTTATCTGTGTTCCACAACTCCTTGTGCTTATGTAACCCGAGGTATGTCTCTCCCGTAGGGATTTAGGAGCTTTAGTGAAAGCGCTATTCAGTTTGTTTATAATTTTGAATGAGTATTCCAATATTCCACAGTTCAATTTGCTGCTGAGATGGAGATGAAGACAGGTCAGGGAACCAGGCCTCATTTGTAACTGAATTCATCCATTATGTAACCTCTTAGTGTAGTCTGTCTCGGGAAGTTCCTTTCATTCATGACAGTTATCTGGCCTCTGAGGTTATCTGTGTTTCTTTGCAAGCTGCATTTGGAAGCGTGGCAGAAGACACCCTTTTTAACCAACCTTTGATGTGTTTTCCAGGCACAGGGCATCCTCCAGGAGTACCTGTTAGCCATGACCACTGACGAGCAGCTCCTCAATCACACTGCAATGGTAAGACTTAAACTCCTTTTTTGTTTTTGCATAATAACCATTGATAACTTTTTACGCCTCTGCCTTTCTAAATCCAAAGTCCTGCCTTCAGCCAGGCTCTCTCAGGTCATCTTTGATGTTTTCACTTGTGAATTACATCTCTACCTTTCTAAATTCAAAGTGCTGCCTTCTGCAAGGCTCTCTCAGGTCATCTTTGATGTTTTCATTTGTGAATTGCTGCCTGATGTGGATGATAGTAGCTCAAAGAAGTTCTCCGTGCACCCTAAAGTGTTGTAATATTATGCAACTTTCTTTCTTAAACACGCAGTCCCGTTGATTGAACGGTCTTCAGTTGCTGTGAGTCAGCTCGCGGCTAGAGTCTCTTTTGCTCGTGAATCACCAAGCTGTTGACACCCAGCAGATCCCTCGGCACCCCCCTCCTCTTGTTTTGAATATGTGTGGGCCTCACTCTGAACTAATGTATTTGGTAATTACAGTCCATTAGCATTTGTGGCAGTGCAAGCCACAGCGTTCTCTGTACTGTGGACCCCATAATACAGCAGAGGAGCCTGAAGGCAGTTAAGAGGAGCAGAGGATGCGGGGTGGTGAAAAAACATTGTGGGTGGTTCTGTTGAGCAGTTACCTAATACCTGTCAGGTTGAAAACAAAACCATAGGTGACTTGGCAATAGTCATAACTATTACGATAACAGTCCAAGAGTAAATTGGCCGAGGTTCACTTTCGAAGCGCTGGGAAGATGTTCCAAAGCCAAGACTTTCACTTAGTGGGGACTACATTTTTTACAGGTTCTCTTGAAGGCTTTACCTCCTCTAGTAGCCTGTTATTTTTTTGATGAGTTTATTATACCACAACACAAATTGCACAGTGTCCAGATGATGACATTCACTCCACTGCTCTGTGGCTTTTATTTATCCTGTTGTTCACACAATTAAACACGGATGACAGTGTAAGATATCTGTGCTTTTGACTGACATTTGCAAAGGAATTGCCCACTAAACCATCTGAGCACAATAACAGCCGAATCAGCAAGTACTGCTGTGTGCTGGGGCATCACCTGGAGCTGCATTGGACTTTTCAGCACCAAGGAAATCACTCGGTGAATGGTACTTATTTTACAGCGTTCAAAAATGACAAATTATTGAACAGCCACGAGAGTGAAAGCGCAGAAGGGAGCATAATGATGTACCCTCAGACCTGAAAATACATCAGTTTGGTCTCTTCTGCAGGAAACTTTAATAAGAAATATCTTAATTAATTAATTTAATTATATGATTTAACAGGTACATCATGTAATGTTCATTAAGTTAAAGCTGCACTAATCAATATTGTTATTATAACAATGGATCAAATGACTGTGTGTACTGTGTAGTTACGCAACCACAGAGAATTCTCACCTGACAGTTGTCCTCAGCTCTACTTAGCTTAGTCTCTTTCAGCTCATTGTTTTGGTTTTATAGCCTGTTTTGGTTCAGTCTCACTGCTCTCATCAGCCTCGTTTCCAGCCACAGCAAGCAGCTGTTTTTAGCAAACAAGCTCTGATAAAACCACTGTAAGTTGCCTGCCCAGCACCAAACAGCAGCCAAAGTTAGCAACCGGCCAACGACTAGCTAAAAAAAAAAAAGTGAGCATTGGACTAACATTCATCAGGTGGCCAGAAACGTGACTTTATGCTAATGTTGCCTGCAGAGTGTGTGAAAAGGCAAATGTTTGCTTTGATGATGATCATATGTCAGAGTTGTGGTTTACAGCTTGTTATGCTGCCCCAAGTAGCCAAAAAAAAAGATATGCTACTTAAACATTGTGTCCCAACTTAACTAAAACTCTTTGTAAATTGTGTAGGTTTGAATAGCTTAACTTAACCAGTGCATTTTATTGGTACAGCAAAAATCCCTCCAGCAAGGTAGCACACGTCAATCAACAAAACTGGAGGTCAGTTTTGGGATTGGGACGCAATACCCGCCACTGACCACTGCTGATTGATGCGCCATGCACGTCAGACACAGCTGGTCCTGAGGTTCAACACTGAGACGTCGCTGTCAGCCATAGCCATGAAAAGTAGGGGTACTGAGGGTGCTGTAACAAAGACACCCCCAGGTGGCTACGCTGTANCTTAGCTTAGTCTCTTTCAGCTCATTGTTTTGGTTTTATAGCCTGTTTTGGTTCAGTCTCACTGCTCTCATCAGCCTCGTTTCCAGCCACAGCAGGCAGCTGTTTTTAGCAAACAAGCTCTGATAAAACCACTGTAAGTTGCCTGCAAGGTAGCACACGTCAATCAACAAAACTGGAGGTCAGTTTTGGGATTGGGATGCAATACCCGCCACTGACCACTGCTGATTGATGCGCCATGCACGTCAGACACAGCTGGTCCTGAGGTTCAACACTGAGACGTCGCTGTCAGCCATAGCCATGAAAAGTAGGGGTACTGAGGGTGCTGTAACAAAGACACCCCCAGGTGGCTACGCTGTATTTGTATTTTTTTTTTTTCTGTTTGGTTGTTTTTATGCTGTCATATTGTTAGGCTGACACAACATCATATGGTGCCAAGTTAGGATTTACTATGTTGCAAGGACATCATGAATATCCTCTGGTTTAGCAAGAAAATTGCTTAACAACAATATTGTGAATCTCGCATAAGGATCATAACGCAACAGGTGCAGCAGCCTCTTTAAATGAAAAAAAAAATCATCAATCTATCCCTGAATTCCATCCAATAATATTTCCATTATTTCCCATTATCGTTTATAATGATTAATGAACGCCATAAAAGGAGTTTCTCAGGCCAAGGGACTGCTCTGGGGACCCCACGGTGAATTAAATTGAAATCTGGACACTTTTCAGATAAATGGTCTTGGACCACAGTTTTGGCCAAAAGGAGATTTTGACCTGATAGTGGCACTCGTCAAACATAACGGAATACCAAAACCATAAGAAATCCTCCATCATACCATCAGAACATACCAGATTTAATGACATTCTGATAAGCAGTTGTCATGCTCTGGACCAAGACAAGCTGCTTACTGATATCACCAGCCCACAGGAAGCAGTGAACAAATGTGAGTGGAGAGAACAAAAGCATTGAAGACAATCTGTTAAGCACTTTGGTTGTTAAGTAAGGTGACGTGAACTGCACAGAAGTGTTTGCATCATCGGTTTAGTCACCCTCAATTCGCCTGTTTATCATCACTCAACATGCAGAGCAGTCCACTCTGCTCGATTTTCTCTTCCCGCACCTATTCTTCTGTATTTCATTCACATCCTCTTTTATTGTGTAGGCGCTGAAGAACATCGCTGCCATCAGCTTGGCCATCAATTACCCCAATAAATCTACCAAGCTACTCAACATGTCCCCTTGAGAGATCCGCAGAGAGAAAGGAGGAGAACAACCTGAAGGGGACACATCCTGACTCAGCTCGTTCACTTTGAACAAGGAACGGAGAGGTGAGGGAGAGAAACCTCCCTGACCATCCGGTGCTTTCCTTCTAATAGGGACCCTCTCCACTCCAGCAACTCTCTGCAGTACTCTGAACAGGAGCTGTGGGGGGGGACTCAAAGAGCACTTTCCACACTTACTCACAATCCTTTTTGCCTTAGGTGAATCCAGTATATCAGCATGTGCATTCACTGGAACAGGAACAATTGCGGGGTCTTTTTTCGTTTGTTTTTTTTAAGTTTTTACTTGAAGATGCCGTGCTAAAGGACATGCAGTGTGCCAAATTCGTGACCTTCAAGGGGAAGTATATTCCTTTTTTTCCTGCCTTTCTTCCTCCTAAACAGCAGCCACTCTGGGTTACATAGTTGATCATGGTGAAAACAGGTCACCTTGGCGACTTGCATGTCTCAGTGGACATGTAGAGCATCCTAAAAATACTGTCCAGGACAGTGGAGTCTCATTAGTCACCATGGGGAGAAAGTACTGACCTACTAGCTCATTCCGCTCCCTCCTTCCTTCCCTCCTTCATTTTATCTACACTTCCTTTCTTCCTACTCACCTTCTCTCCTTCCTCCTTGCCTATTTACTTCTTTCCTTTTCAGACAACAGAAGTAGATGGTGGTATTTTTAGGGCTCTTGTTGAAGGGAAGGATCAGTACATCATCATAGATATCCTAAACATATATCTGATCTGCAACTTTCTGTCATAATGTAACTTTGATCGGGCTGAACAGGATTAAGGTGATACTCACAATAGCCATAGTCTTTGCATAGGATGAGAATTAACATTACAGCTGAGGGAAAACTGTGATAATATACTATTGCAATGCATTCCTCCATGTTATCCTATCAATATGTTGAAGTATTTTCACTCCATTACTAGTGAATGAATGAAACACCATTATGATGTCAAATGATGTTCATGAAAATGAATAACAGCAAAAAAATGTCATTGAGAAACCACAAATCTCGTAAAGGCCTTCAGTTTTATCCTCTGATTTATATATTAACTATTCTTGTTTTATCTAATGTATAATTAAGTTCAACACTTTATGAGGGTCCTGATTTATTTTTCACAGCAGTGAAAGAAAAGTTGAATCATAAATTATAGCTCATCACATTATCATGTCCCCATACCGCGTGTGTTGTAATGAATGTGAGAATACTGGTGTCATTACACAAATATCTATAACAGAGCAAATACTGCTTATTCCCACTCATACACAGATGGACCGTCGTTCCCTCGCATGTCTCATAAAGACTTAATCGACTGTCATTGTTAACAATTGAAGTTAACACACTGATAAACATAAAGGTGACTGTACCATAGACACATTATCCCACTTATTCACTAGTAACACAACAAAGTTTGATTCTTTAATACTGAATTACCTCATATTTTGTAATTACACAGATGATCGGTGTGACACTTCCTTAAATGTTTAATGTGACTTTCAATCACATCACACTAATCCCACATTTTTATCAAAGCTGAGGTCCACCTGTAGCCACGTCGTCAGTCGTGTACTTTCATGTTAAAGAAGGCGTCGAGTTTTATATGTTGACAAATCTAAACACCAGTTTCAAAGAGAGTGAGAAAATGGGGGGGGTTGTTTTCCAATCATTACTTTATTCATTTCAGATGGAGAGATTCGTTTAGTTGTAGGAAGTCATGGTGGTTTATACCAAAGAAACCAATCATTGTGAGCCATGAAACATCTCTGAAAGAGCTCCTGGTAGAGTTCCTTCTCCGTCTATCACATATCAGATAGCTACCCTGTGAGAAGCTGGAGCAGAGGGAAACCTTTAGACATTGTTCAGTTTTAAAAAAAAAATTTTTTGTTTTGTTTTTTTTTAAATTTTATTTTTGAAGTGGTCCCCACAAGGACCGTAGAATAGCTCGGTGGTTTTGTTTACACAAACATCAGCTGCAGTGAGGAGAGAGGAAGAGATACATGGCCTCCATTTGGCTTCTACGACGCCTCACCTATCTACAACGTGCCTATGGTTAAAAATGAAGCAATCATAATTTAACTCATGTTAGTGGAATAGTTAATAATTATATTTTAAAAGAGAAATATATTGTTTAATTTGAAGTTTTTTGTAACTTTTTACTTTTAATGTTGGTTTCTTTTTTGCGAGGATGCTTGATATTTGAGGCTGACTAATTTGAATGTATATATCTGTGAATATTAATTGCACAGGAGAAAGACTTTGATATCAACCCCTTACAAATATAAACTTTATTGGGCACTAACAGATGGACACTTTGATTCTGATTTTGTATGCATGGCACATTGAAGGTAAAAAAGAACATACTGCTTGGGTTGAAATGTGTTCCATTTCTAATAAAAATAGAAATGACTTAAATACAACTTCTGCTGTCATCTTTTTTTATATGTAGGCTCTACAGAGTTTCTGTGCAGCAACAAATAATGTATTGATCACTCAGTCGGCATTGATTAGATCCCACACACTCACTCCCAGCAGATACTGTACTCTGATCCAACACCATCAATAGTTCTCTTTCACACTGCTTCCAGCCCTTTTACCTCTAGAAAAAAACAAGTACATTTCTTGCTCTTTATGACAGACATCCCACATATTCAGCCAAATGGCTCCTTTCTGCAATCTGAAGTCCATTTCTCTGCTATTTGTCCAAGCAGAACATCGGTATGCCTTCTGTTTATTCAGTCTCTTCTTGCACGCTGGGTTTTACCTTAAAAGCCCCTCAGTCTGCCTCTCTGCCTCCTCTGTCTCTCCCCTGCCTGCAATCTGCAGTCTCAGGGACAGCGCTGATGATGGGAGTGATGATCACTGGGGCGATAATGACATCAAATGGAGGAAATATTCAATAAGGCTCCAGATGATTCAGTGCCCCCCTGCGCCACCAGAGCCCCCACACCGGAGTGAGTCAGCTCTCCTGCCCCCCCCTCCCTCCTGCTCCTGCTCCTCTTCCCTCTGCTTTGTCTCCTGCTTCTTTTTGATTGTTCACCCAGGATCCCAGTGCTCTCATTTACCCAAGGTGAAAAGAAGCAGCCGCGAAGGCAGACAGAAGACAAAAAGGCTTGCAGTAACTGTAATGTCAGGAAAGGCTTGATGCCCTGGTAAAGCTGGGTGATGGTTTCTTGAGATTAGGAATTTGTGAGTTTGTTTCGAGTAATATCTTTTCCATCACAATACAGCCATACAGTTATCTGAATGTGCAGCGTTAGACTGTTCTAGCAGAGTGAAGTGCAAAAACATGAATGAATCCTACTTCAGCATATCTGCACAAATCTGGTGTTTAAAATTACTTCAAGTTGTACCAATATTACACACTATGGAGCTACAGTGTTTGTGAATTTGTTGTGAGTTTGGTTTATTACTCAGCATCAAAGTGAAGAGACAGTGTTAACGGCGGCCTCAAGCATTAGCTGGTTTCTTCAGAGTACATACAGATACATATATAGAACTCTGCAGTGTTAACATGACTCCCACAACTAAACTGAAGTTAAAACAACAAACACATTCAATCCACAGAGTTTGTTTCATGAGCCCATATGCACTGAGCACGACAGCAACATTATGTCTCAGACCTCATTTGCTTTTCATGATCATCTCCTTCAGCTGTTTACACTTATGAATCACAAACCACCATGAGCATGAAATGAATCAGATTGTTAATGTTTTCCAAAATGTTGCCTTTAGCAGTAACACAGCACCCTCCTACCCGTCTCCCTAAATTTATATGCTGCCCCCCTTGTCTCGCATCCTTTTCCTATTAGATCATTTAGATAAATTAGGCAACTACAATATGACTCCAATTATTAAGGTCAGCCGAGGGACAAGTTGCCCATTCGAATCATCTGGATCCCTTCTGTCTCCTGCTGTGGATCTTCCCTCCTTCCTCCCGTCGAGGGATCTTTGCTGTCACCAGACATATGCTAAGTGTGTCATTTGGGTCATTTCACAGGCACACAATCAAATGCCTCCTCGTGTGTGGTCACTTGTTTTGACTGCAAATTGTATCTGTCGTGACGCTGGCACCAGCGCAAAACCTCAATCGCAAAGCTCCACTCCGGTGTGGCAGTCCTCTGCTCTCTGGGAGTTTATTATCTCTTTTTAACTGAAATTGAATGATCGTTTTGTGTGTGTTAAAATGCCTGTGCCTACTGTCACTTTAACTTTGTTTTTTGTTTTTTAATAATGCAGATTTCAACAGTCCAGGAAGTTTAATATACTGTTCCTATAAAAAGTGTTCACTCCCCCTTGGAAGTTTTCATGTTTTGTTGTTTTACAACGCTGAGTCAACAGAAAAAGTCCCTTTATTGTCAAAGTGAAAACAGAGTGATCTAAATTAATTAGAAATATAAAATACACTAATATAAAATACTTGTTTTTCTTTTTAATAGGACCCACCAACTGTAAATCATCACTGGTGCAGGCGATTGATTTGAGAAGTCACATAATTAGTTTGGTCACCTGTTTGTAGTCAAGGGGTTTCAGCTGATTGTAGTATAAATACACCTGTATCTGGAAGGTCACACATTTGGAGAGTCGGTATTGTGGTAAAAGCTACAACATGGAGAGAAAGGAACGTTCCAAGCAGCTCCGCATAAAGGGGTTTGAAAAGCACAAGCCAGGGAATGGATAATAAGTAATATAAATAACATAATATAAATTCAGTACATCATTACACTAAAAGTTTACCCCAGTAGGAAAACATAAAAAACACAAGTAAATAATAGTGATACAGAACAGAGTGCAGGTTTTCAAAAAATGAAAAGCTGTTTCAAACAATAACTCTGTAGATTTGACATATTATATCACAAGTGGAAAATGTAATTAAGCTACCATCAATTTGATGAAGAATAAAGTGTCTTAATTCATCCCATTAAAGCTTTAGAAGTGTATTAAAAACTATGACTGACAGTCTCTCTTTGTTTTGAAAAATAGAAAGTTAACTTCCTTAACCTTGTTAGGAACACAGTATTTTTAGAGATTCAACCAAACTTTTGTCCAATCCACAGGAAGAAAATCCTGAAGGCTTGAGTCTATTATTAGAGTGAATTGCCCCTTTTGTATTTTGTTGATACAAGATTTATTAACAGACTCACACTCAGTGAGCGTTTGGGTTCACCGGTCGTGTTCTAGGTTTGTGCCTTGCAGCCTCTCTGGTCATTGCTCAACTTTAATCTAGTCGACTCCTCGTGCACCTTTGACCCCATCTGAACCCACGACCCCGCTGATGAAACTGCTGCCATGCTGGAGGAAACTCCCCCTCCACCTTGTCATAATGAGACCTACTTCCTCTCACCCTCCTGGGACAGGGGGCCTGTGTGGGTCACCTCTCATGAGGCTCAGGGATAATTGGGTATTTTAAACAATCCAGTGAGAATAAGACACACCGAAGGTCTACACCCATATTTAGCAGCTCCGCACATGCTATTGTCTGATTGCACTGGGAGAGAGAAGCTTGCTGTTTCTGATCTAATTTCTCGCCTGTCTCCTATCTGGGTTAGAGGCGGGCTGTTATTGGAACGGCCACCTGTGGCACCAGGAGAAGGTGGACTATAATGGATAACTGGGGGTTCCAACATGACAGCCGCGGTGCCAAGCCTGTTAACTAATCTGGATCATTAGGACGGGGGCTGTGTGTGACTAAAAGGAGATAGTGGCTCTAAGGTGATGGAGATGAGAGGAGATGGACGGCCCTGCCGCGCCCCGAGCCTGTGTCAAATGGAAGTCTGTATGTTTATTCCTGACCCGGGTGAGCAACTGGTCCCTAACAGCCAAATTAGCTTGAGGACAGACTGACTGACTGACTCTGGGTCAGGGCCAGTGTGTAACAGACAGAACAGTTGAGATTTTGGATGGTTGCCTAAACCAAACCCCAGCTTTGACTCTTTATGATATATTTTGAAACTAATCTTTGCTATTTTTGATATAACAGCGCCAAAAAAAAGTTTATTGGCTTAATCTATACCCATTCATTATTATCATGATTAATCCCCCCTTTAAAAACATATGCAAACATTAGATTTTACTTAAAGCAACACAACTAATAACATAATCACATAAGGAGGAGGCTAGGGGGTTGGAGGGAGCTGCGGAAACAAACAGCGTTGGCATGAGCGTATCATCACAAAAATAGTGAGAAGAGTCAGGTTGAAATGGCCACATTAATGTGATTGGACGCTACTGGTCAGCTGATAGCCACACAGCTGTGAATGAGCCAGTGATTGCAAAACATGAATGAAACAGCTGATGCCAGTCAGCTAATGCAAGTGCAACTTCAGTGTTGCAAATTACTTTATTGATTTAAATCATTTTGTTCAGTTGAATTTTAAGATTTGTGGCCATAATTTCCCACTGATATCACTGTTCAAATGCACACAAACATTTAATAAGCTTTGAACCAGGAAGTGCATGCGTCAAGGCTGAGCTAACAATGGTGCTTTCAGTCACCAGGGAGGGGAAATCCATTGCTAAAAGCTATTGATTCAGTCAGTGACGATGATGATTGAGTATACTAAGTTCAATTTGAAGATTCAGAGTTAAAGATTTGCACTGAACACCTCTAGAATGCTATGCTCCATGTGCTCTCCAATCGGATGAGGAAAAACTCCCCCAAAAGTCCTACTGTGAATAAGCTAAGTCTTATGGGATAGGATGTCACAGGTAAACACGATGTGGCCTTTAAAGAGTTACGCAAGTGTCCTCAAATCTTTTTGGCATTTTGTCCTTGGAGGAGGAATTTGATTGCCTCAGCAGAGCAGCTGGTGTGAGTGAAAAGTTCAAACATGTAAACACACACACAAGCTGTGAGTTCATTTCTTACAATGTGTGCTGCTGCTGCTGCTTATTTGTTATCTGTGTGTGTCCAAAGAACCTTTGTATTCATCCTGTCTCTTTAAAGCAGCTGAAACAATTTTGACTTGAAATCTCACTAATGGAGACTGAGATGAGACTTGTGGTAAAGTTTGACATCTAGATATGCTTATTTGCTTTCTTCTTAACTTAGCACAAAGACTGGAAACGGGGAAACAGCTAGATCACTTGACCAGCACCTCTTGAGTTCACTAATTAACACGCTATATCTTGTTTGTTTAGTCTGTATAAAAACCAAAGAGTAAAATGTCTTAGGGGGTGTATGTGCGGGACTATTTCTTGACCGGGAGCAGTGATTTCCTGGAGCCTTGTTGTCACCGTAAGATTGTCAGGCAACCAGCAGTGACCCCAGGAAGTCACTGCACCAGGCCCACTGATGCATAAAGAGAGCTTCTTATAATACGCTCATGGCCCAGCCAGAAATAGTTCTGCTCATTACTCGGGACAGAACCAGGCTAGTTGTTTGAAGCTTCACATTTAATGCATAGGTATGAGAGTGGTATCGATCTTCTCCTCTAACTCTCAACAATACAGCCAATTAGCGTATCTCCCAAAATGTTGAACTATTCCTTTAAGCTTTTGCGAGATCAGTGTGTTTTTTTTAATTCACATTTTAACCGCGGAGCCAAATGTTATTAAGCCAGCTTCCCTCCTACAGTGTGTTGATTCTTTCTCCAGCTACAACATAAACACGGCTCCAGAAGAAATCGGTGACTCTTAAACCTCAAGTGGGCTATCACTGGCTTTCTCCTTTTGTTTTCCAAACAAACGTCAGTCAGAGTTGAGTTTGTGTATTATGCTTCCTCCTTTTTCTGGTGGAAAAACATCTCAAGGCTTGTAACAAGCGTAGCAAAGATCAAGCGAGAAATATCCTCGGGATACGGTGCCATCAGCTGCGTAGTCTCTCCCTGCTTCTCTCTTCACTGCTCATCTGTGACACAGGAGGCCTGCTTGTTATGATGCCATTTCTTGTAGGAGGCCGTCAGGTGCTGAGAGACAGCTGAAAGCTGGTAGAGAATCATAAACCCTCCATTAGTCCCTGTTGTGTGTCTCCATGCTGCAGAGCCGGCTGCCCACGCCAGGTGAACCTACCAACCTGCACGCCCAGAGGACAGAAGTATCTCTCCCTCATCTCCCTCTTCTCTGCTCCTTTCTTCTTTTTTTTTGTCATGCCGCCCTCTGTCTTTTCTCTGTCTTTGTCTTGGTCTCCTCTTTTCATCCTTTAGTCTGTTTTCAGTCGTTCTCACCAGCTCTCCTGCGACAAACAAGTCCGGCTACAAACATCAGGGTTTTGTACAGGAAGTCATTAGTTTAAATACACACATAACTGGTAAAACAATGTATGTAAGAAGGGGGATGGCATCTGTGACATTACACTCATACACAGAGGTGGGATGTATTTACTTAAGTACTGTACTTTTTGAGAAACTTGTACTTTTCTTGAGTATTCCTATTCTATGCAACTTCATACCTCTACTGCGCTTCAATTCAGAAATTGTAGGAAATATTCAGGATTCAGGAAATATTGTACCTTTTACTCCACTATATTTATGTGACATTTTGAGTTACTAGTTACTTTGCATATTTTGCAAAACATTTTTCATACAAAATATATGTGATGCATTGTTCTGTGAACTCTCTCTCTTTTCAGAGGATTTCAGCGGATAACGTTTTATTTTCTCATAAAAAGTGAAAAATCTGCCAGTGTTTCAGGATCATTTCAACCTGTTTCCAATGCAACAACTTCTTCAAAGATTTTCTAAAATCAACTTTTTCATAATTCTAGTGTCGACTGGCCTTATTCAGTTTTGGTTGAAATATTCTCACTGTCCTGCGGTAACTACAGACAAAATGTATTTATATGATCAAGGTTTTTGCGGGTTAAGCACTTAATGGAGAAGTTAAAATCAGCTTTGCCTTGACCAGCTGAAACAAAAACACATTAATGCATCAGTAATAATAATCCTATGATATATATGACACTATGAAAGGGGTACATTTTCCTGACTTCTGTACTTTCACTTAAGTATAATTTTGAATGCAGAAGTTTTACTTGAAGTATTTTTCTTTATCTTACCTAAGTAAGGGATCTGAATACTTCCTCCACCACTGCATACAGTATACAACAACCTTTACAGTGTATATATACACAGAAGCTGCACACATGCACACTGTGTGCTTTCATGAATCCGGAACAGATGCTTTTTGGTAAAATGTTGGGTGTTCTGTTAGAGATCTGCCTCCTGCAGGGATAAAGCTTGTTCAGTTGAGCCTAGGGGATTGGCAGGATACTCCTTACCCCACAAATCCACACACAGGGGTTTATTAAAATGATAGATAAGACGGAGAGACAGGGAGAGGAAGGGATGGTGGGTAATAAGGAACAGAGAGTACATTATGCAGTAGAGAATCCCAGCCTCTGCTCTGCAAGGTCGTAGCTGTTACACCATTGGGATTTAAACCTACACACATGCACACGCAATACAATTTTAACACACTCAGCTGCCTAATTCCTCTTTTTGGAGAGGGCACATTGACATGGAAGCCCGTCACGCTGGTGGGAACAGCAGAAATCAGATGTGTGGCCCGAGCCATGTGACAGCAAGGACCTTTGTTTCATTACACAGTAGGTAAAGTGCAAGCCATTTAATAAGCTGTGCACATCATCAGTGACCTTGCCTTGGTCTCTTAATTGTGTGTTTTATTGAAAAAAATACACCACCACACGTGCACGAGTCGGAGCCCGTGCCAGGATGAGAAGTGTGTCACTCACTGCCTGCATCGACTTGTTTTAGCTCAGGTGCTCCTGGTTTAAATGGAAAGGTCACACACGTGTACAGGTGCATGCACATGGAACCTACCATCCGTATACATATCCAGCCCATACATATATGTGATTTACACTATGATATGGAATTTAAACCCATGAAACCTGACAAAATGTCACAGCATGCTGCAACTCGTGCCTCACTTGTTCCACATCCACTTGCCCCGGATTCAGGTCACACTTTGATGCACAGCAGTGTGCTGCAGCGGTCTACTTGTAACTCTATCATTAACTCGTAGCCCTGCAGCACAATGTGATCTTCTTAAGTGTTCGCTGTACTAGGACTCTTTCAGGTTGAATGTGGACGGTCCAGTGGAGTCATGGCCGAGAAAGATGATATTTTAATTCCCTCATTTTTATAAAGCCCTCCTGGCTTGGTATCCTTTCTCACCAGATGACCTTGACAGACAAAGAAGCCTCAGCATAAATGAATAGGAGCTGGTTAATAGTTAATGGCCATCTCTATTATTACTTGAACTTGGAGCAGCAGAGCCAGTGTGCATGCATGTGTTTTTTTGTGCTGGGTTATGCATGTGTGTGTTTGTCCAAAAAAACTTGGTGAGGTTTTTGCT
The DNA here is from genome assembly GCA_003416845.1 of Oplegnathus fasciatus. Classification (NCBI taxonomy): domain Eukaryota; kingdom Metazoa; phylum Chordata; class Actinopteri; order Centrarchiformes; family Oplegnathidae; genus Oplegnathus; species Oplegnathus fasciatus. Next base: position 606,781 of record NTHP01000088.1, on the reverse strand, counting down.
AGGAAGGAAACATTTTTGTTTACAGATGACCAAAGGAAAAGGTCTTAAATTGTTGTTGCTTTAATGGCTGGAAATTATTGGAAATTTCAATGTCAGCAGGAATGACTCTGGAAAACAAATCATTAAAAAACTGAGAGGAAAAATAACGCTGGACGATGATTTCTTTGGGATTTCCCTTTTCCAAATTGTCGCCTTTTGCTGCTGTGAGCGCAAGGAAAGCAGAGAGAGAGAGAGAGAGAGAGAGTAATGGAGTAAATGTACTCACGCTGTAGCAGGTGGCTTTCTGGCTGTCTGTCAGAGGCAGCTGGTTTGTCACTGCATTTAAGAGTCGGCTGTCTCAGCCACCTGTGTGAGAGCCGCACATAAACCGAAAAATTTTTCCATTACACACGCTGTAATGGAGTCCAGGGATAAGTAGTGTAGATGGGGAACTTCCTTTCAACGCATCTTTATACTGAACTTCCTTTTAACACATCTTTATACTGAACTTCCTTTTAACACATCTTTATATTGAACTTCCTTTTAACACATCTTTCAAGTTATCTATTCCCACTAGACATACTGTTTCACTACCACATCAAATGGGCTCCAGCTTGTTTTCAGCGAGTGCTAATATGGAGAATTTAAGCCTGATTGCAAAGGTGGCCTTGTGCCAAGAATGCTGCTTCTGAGACCACTTCGCTTCAACAGATATGCCTGGTCTGAAGACTAATCACATAATGAAACCACTGCACTTGCTCATTACCATCTAAATTAGAGCCCAATATGTCTTCTCTGTATGACTCTTCTCTTCTCATCTTCAAGTGCTGGTTTAAGATAAACACAGAAGTACAACAGAACAACTGAGGATGATTTTTTAGCACTTTGTATAATCAGAGCTTAAACACGCATCTCTGGAAGTGTATCCGAATTTAGATAAAAGGCCAAATCCAGAAATTGTCCCCCCCAAAAATGAGCCTCTGGATTTGTTTTCTTATCTGAAATAGATTCTGTCCTTAACAGATCTTTTATTTATTCTAAACGATAATGTCTGCCCTTTTTAACCTTCTTAGGTAACAGCCATAATGCCCACACCAACAGTTTGTGTGACACAGAAACCAGCCCCAGTCTCTATTATCTCAGCCTCGTTTGCATCCAGTGTCCATTCCTGCTTGCCATCATTTGTTAGTCAAATATTGTGCATGCTTCAGGTTGACCAACCTTCACCTAATGTCCTACAGGGCCCACAACAGCAAATAGATATATTCTTGCTTCCCATTGGTGTCATGAAAAAGGTGTTTTTGTTTCAAAAATGCCTGTCTTAAAGGGGTAGTCTACTTCAGCAATTGCACTTCCATAAAGTTGTGGTCCTTGGAAGAGACATATTTTCACAAGAATGGTCAATGGCCGAGATATCTTAACATGGTTGACCCATACAAGGGACTAAAAAAGTTCCCGATATGGGACAAGCTCCAAAACCACCAGATTGTACTCTGGTGCAACTCAATAGTCTTTTCATTAGACCCTCCCTGCCCGGTAAAAGCCCATTTAGGCCTTTCTAAATACAGAGTACGTCAAGATCGGACTCACATCCCTGGGAGCTCGAGCTTGGCAAGTTCAACTCGGGTGTCCAAACTACAGAGGACGGGAGGACGCAGTACACTCAATTTGCAATTGGGACAGCAGCGTTCTTACTGACATCACCAGCTCAGCTGTGCTCTCGTGATTACACGTCACACACAACTGTACAAGTGGCCAAAATAATCTCAAGGCTTTTACAGACAAGAAATAAAAACTGAGCTTTCAGCCACATTGACTGTGAGATGCAGTTATCTTCACTGTAATGAAGAGTTACATAAAACTAAATTTTTTACATACCACACTGCCTCTGTTTGCTTTCATTTATATACGTTATATATACATTTTTATTGAAATGTGGTAAAATCTGTACATAAGGACCCAATAAATACATGAGCCTTATCCTAAACTTCAGACAAACCAATATGGCAATTTCAAGTCTGAGATCAAAATTTACCTTCCAAAATGAATTAAGTCATTCATTCAAAGTGCTACAGAGACATTAGAGCCAGTGGTAAATTGCCAAAGGGCTTGCAGAGATTAGACTGTTCTCCCTGGGCTGAGAATGGATGTTGACCGGCTAGTCATTCTTGGGAGCTGACATGACTGGTCTTCACGTCTCTGAAAAAAAAAACATATTTTCAAATATGCAAATATTCAAATATGGATTGTTTTGATAAATCAACCACATTATAAATCTAAACAGTTAATTTCTCACCTGAGAAATATCAACACTTGATTTAGTGACACAATAACAGTAGGATGAAAATTATAGCAGTTTATAGCAGTTATGAACTTTGCTCAAATTCTCTGCTAAGCCAGTGCTTAATGTGCAATGCATGCTGCATGCTTGTGTCTCCCCAAGTCCTCACAAGTCAGCTCCCAGCATACAGCTCCATAGAATGGGCAGAGCAAGAACACTTCCGGTCACTTGAACTGTACTTGGCTAGAGGCGGATTTTGAATTAGAACAGTACTTGATGTCGTTTCACAAGTACACAAGAACAGATAAGAATGCAGATTGAGAAAGACATCGTGTCTTTCAAACTCCACGCTACCAGTTTGTTACGCAGGCTTTTTGTTAAAAATGTGAAGCCCAAGCTGAGACAACCCTGTTGCCATCATAAGGGGGCATTTTCTCAGACATGTCAAAGCAGAACCACAGACGACATGAAAGATTGTTTCCCTGAAATCAAGAGAAATCTGCCAGTGATTTAGATGGTTTTATCTAAAACAAATAAAGTGTATCATTCACTTCAGTCAGGAATTTTTAAAACTACCGTTTGATTTGGAAACAGGTGAAATTATCTCACTGCACTGGCAGATCTTTGTAGTGTAGGTGGTGTCTATGACAACACAAGACTCACTGTACTGTACCACTCTCAGTCTTATGTGAGTTTTGGTGTACTCGCCATCCCGTCTTGTGTCGTGTTGTACTGCACCATACTGTACTGAGCTGGGCTTTGCATCTAGGCCATGTAGGCAAGCTGCCTTCTGCTGCATGTGTCTGAAACTGAGCTCTGAGCCGGGAAGAGAGCAGTATAATCAGGGCAGTGTTTTATTTAAAGACTGTAACGTGGGCAGCAGCAATTCTCAGGAGCTTCGATGCTTCACAGCACAGCTCTCATAGAGGTGATCAGACCTCCTACTAACTTTTAACACCTCAGCCCTTTTCTCCCCCAACTTCAAATCTGGTGCAATCTGGAGCTGGACAGCCGCTTTCTCCAGAGTGTGTGACGGTCTCTATGAAGCATTATAAGTGATAGAGAAGGGATTGGAGATTGGCAAGAGATGGAGATATTTCAAGCAAAAGAGGAAGACATCTGTATTGCGTACAAGTCCATTTGTCACATGTGTTTGTATGCGCAAGGTCAATGACTTTCTATGTTTCATTAGCACTGTAAACATGCGGGTGGGCAAGAGTATGTCATGTGCACAGCGGCCGTGTGTGTTTGCTGATGTGCCTGTGAAAACATGAGGTCCGTTAATCATGTGTGAGTGGCTTTTATATGTGATTGTGACCTTTCACGGAGATAGCAGTTCCGTCAGTCAACGAGCTCTTTGTGTGTTCAGTATCCGACGTGGGCCCAGCTACTGCAACAACAGCAAGAACAACAACTATTACAACGTCGGGATTAGGACAACAGCTGCAACACCATAAGTGACACACCACCACGGAAGCTCACCAAGAAAGATCATTGTTTAATGTTGAGTGGTTTCATTTTTAGAAGTTGTGTGTGTAGCCAAAGAAGTTGACTTCTTTTACTGGCACAGAGATGCAGATGCAAAACGTAGCTCAGTATGGCTACACCACTGCAAAGGGGCCAGGAGAAGACTGTAGAAACAGTGAACACTGTATCTTGGTGCATGAATCTTAAAGCCCCTGAAAACGGAGTATTTCTCTATAACAGTACATATCCATGACTAAAAAAAGCAACAATTAAAGTGAAAGTTTGGAAAGAACAATCTTAGGTTTTATTTACTAAGAGTTTAACACTAAAAGAATGAGTGAATCTGCTTCATCAGGACCTTGTGGGTGTCATCAGATCTGACTGAGAGAGTCCTCTGCTGATTTAGCATTTCACTCCGATAACACTGTTGGACTCACAGTGGACAATTAAAAGCCAAATTGATGCAGCAGAACCAGAGACATTGTCTTTTTTATTCGACACATTCTTCTTTCTTGTCAAAACCCGGAGCCTACATTACCCACAATGCAACTCGACTGCTCAAGGTTTAGTCTGAGATTTGGTTCTGTTACGCTGCTTCATCAGATTGCCCTACAGCTGTCATCAGATTTTGTTTCAAATGTTGATAAATCCTGATTGGTGCACAGAAATATGTGACATCACGGTTCCACAGAAGAAAAAAAAACAACACAGAAAATATTGCGTTCCTGTAGGATCACATCACTCAGAGTAAGAAGCTGGTTGAAGAAATAGATTTTCAGGGCTTTTAAAGTGTCCATCTGGTGTGTAGTCTTACATATATGAAAGACACTACACAAATAGCTCCCTTTGCCTGCGTGCCAGATTTGTAAAGGTGTTGGAAGACTTTGCGGAGCCTCTAGTTTGCAGCATCACACATTCACGGAGCTGTTGACCACACAGGTATAAAACAGGGGCAGAAAGAGGCAGTGTGGGAAATGTGAGAGGTTTAAAGTATAATATGTGAGAAAGGGAAAAGCTGGATTCACACAAGTGCTTATAAGATTGATGTTGAGAGGTTACTTTTGAAAGAATTTGGGGAATTTCTTTAAAAAAGACCCTTGAAATCTGATTACACAACATTTTCCTAAGAATATTCTTTTCTTTTTGTGGCGTTACATAATTTTTCAACTAGGGCTCACACCTAGTTCCCAACACCACTCTAAACAAGCATAAACAGAGTGAAAATATGAACTTAATGGAACTTAAAATGTAAGGTGGAGTGCTTCAGATGTTTATCTTTTCAACAAAGTTAGATGACGTGGAGGTTGAACCTGCCTTAGACACCAGATGACTGTCAGGTCCGCTGATGAGTAATTTCTCCCCTAATCAGACACACCACTGCTTCCTGAGCTACTTCCCATCTGGAGGAATAAACCTGCTGCTGTTCTGCCTGTTAATGCTGTCATCAGCGACGTGCTGGCCTCGCATTGCCAGGCCGTTAGCCACACCACGCCCGCACAGACGTTTTAGAGCTGATTTTACAAGCTATCTGAAGAACAGTGTCTGACACATCTCCTCTGGATTAGGATTAGGATTGGATTGGATTAGAAGAGGAGTTTTCTGCGCATTGCAACATTGTCTTTTGATCTATGTAGTATCTGATATCCTTTCATGCCGATATGCAGTATTTTGACATGAGGAGTTGCTGCTGTGTCCTAAGAGCTGAAGGTGGCATTTTGTTTGCTTTCCAGATTTGCTATTTGAGGTGTATGCTAGTTGTTGTCAACCACCACAAGCTAACAATATTGTGTTGCCTGAAAAAATGAATAGAGAGTCAGTAATTACTAAATATCTGTTTTGGGTTCAAATTTTAGAATGTTATTCTGCACTTGTTGATGATGATACATGTAATGATGATCCCATAACAATAACCATTACTACAGTTATCAAACTCCTCTGCAGCTCTGTTCCATTTGTGATATTCATCCTTTCTTGTACAGGGCTCCTCTGGTAGTTGCAGGGCTTGAGTTCAGTGTGCTGTCGGTGCGTCTACACACCACAACTAATAGAAGAAAATCTCCGCTTCTCATTTGAATTGCATGTTTGCGCTGCAGGACATGATTTTAGGTAGAAGAGAAGCATTAGCATGCCTATTAAACGCAGCCTTTTTTCTCTTTCCATGACGTATTAGGCGCTGTTTCTTTCCCCTTTGATTCCTGTGTTATTTCCACATCTACTTCAGTGAAAACATTCATTTTGTTTGAAACCTTACTTGACACAGAACAAGAAACACCATTAATACAGAAACAAACTCCTGGGTGCTTGTGTAAATCACTGGCTGAAGTGAGGAAGCACGATGTTAAGAAAACCAGATCTGGACAGTTTCCTTATTGTCTGTCCATTCAGATTGTTCCAGTGAGATCAATAAAAATACAAGACTTCCACTGATCACACAGGAGGCCTTTTCTCTGAGTGTGCATGCTTGTGTGTGTGTGTGGGCCAACTTTCAGGTGGTTTTATCTCGCTATCAGATCATCAAGAACTTCAGTTCTCCTGGCAAAGACGAGAGGAAATGTTCTGTCCTACTAAAAATCTCCACTCCACTCAAATGTGCTTTGCTTATTGTTCCTTCACTGCGATGTTTGAGCTTCACTGTGCAGAATGATGTGTGTGCAGAGTTTGACACTACAAGGCTGTTTTCACATTCATCTGCTGAGGGGAGAGAGTTTCTCTGTGCTCACCTTAAATCTCAGTTTAAGACGTGGACGTACGAGCAGGATTTTGTGACATCACAACTTATAGTACAACTTACAACACAGTACAGAACACATACACTGAGAATGGACTCAGTGAAGGAGGAGCTGGACACAAAAGAAACTTTTAAAAAAAGGAAAAACTGCAAATTCACAGATTCAGGATTTTTCAACGAAGTAGAGGGAGTAGATGAAATTTTAAGGATTTTTTAATAGTTCATTGAACTTTTTGGGGGAAAAACCACATGAGATGCAAATTATTATTCAAAGTAGAGTATCTTTATATGTAAAGAATGCCTGGAGGGGATCTTTGTAGAGATGGTACTCTCTAACTAGCAAGAAAACCCAGCACAGCTGTATAAGATGTGTAACGGCATCCTCGTCCTGACCTTTGTCTTTCAGCACTGCTAACACACAGAGAGAGCGGGACGTGCTTATTGAGTCTTTTTTAAAATTCTGCTGCTCAGCCCATTTTGTCAACACCATCCACCAATTTTATGACAAGATGATGGCGTGTGACCTATGGTGGCAAGATTGCACTAGTCAAACTAAGGCCTCAGTAAGGAGAACTGGTGGAAGAAGTTTTCAGATCCTTTAATGAAGTAAAAGTAGCAATACCACAACGTAAAAATACTGTGCTCAAAGTATAAATAAAAATAAAAATATTAATCATGGAGCAGAATGGCTCCTGCCAGTGCTGTAATCTCATATATTACTGAATTACTATATTATTATTATTATTATTATTATTATTATTGTTATTATAGTTTTTTTTACATAATGATAATAATAACTGTTATTGTTATTACTAATATGTTGCAAGACTTTAATGTTGTGGTTTGGTAATTACTTTATATGCTGGTGATAGGCAAGGATCACCAACTGGGCATAGTGGGCAACTGCCCTCAAACCTTTATGGACCCCAGCAGCTCCAGGTTTACTCAATCTAATCTCCAACAAACATATATGTTATGTGTAAAAACAGCTTTTCTGCTCAAAACGGGCTTGTATAGTCTGCTTGGATTTGAAAGTTCGGTTCAGCCGAGTTCTCTGGCCCCTCCCTAACCCAGATGAAATAGGCAAGACTCCGAGGTCTGTTTTGTATGTTGACCCCCCAGCTGTGGTAGTGGCTGCCATGCCAAGTATAAAAAGCAGAACACTGGCTGTAGCCCCAGGTTGCGTTAACATTAACAAGCCTAATAAGCACCATTTGGAAAAAGGACGTTCCTCTTCAGTGGCAGTAAACACAACACATGGGTCCGCTGATAACTGTGCTGTATTCAGAGCTTAAGAAGATATTTAGGGGTGATGAACAGTAATGTTAACTGCAATTAACAGCACGGCTACTGACACTCCCCCACAGGAATACACACACCAGAAAGCCTCTAGTAGTAGAGCTACTAGCCGAGCAGGTGCCCACACAGCGACTCTCTCTAAGGGCCATAAATATGCTTCTAGTCACTGTCAAAGCTCCACCAGACTTCCTGTCTTTCCAGCAGAGAAACGGAGAGTCTGACAGTAGCTGCTCATGGTTGTTAGCTCCGACTACCAGCTCTACGTCGCTGTCCGTGCTACACTGAGCTGTGGTCAGTCAGTCTCCCCCACCGTGTCCCCTGACCCTCCACATCACACACTACGTAGCCAGGAGCCCACGCCTCCTACAGTCGTTGCTCCCTCACTCCTCTGCTGTTTTTTTTGTTCTGGGAGGGAGAATTTTAGAAGAGTTTAATGGTGTAGTTATCCTTTACGTGAGCATTTGTTCTGTAATATGCACCACGAATGCACAATCTAAACTAAAATAAGGGCCTTAAAGTGGCTAAATCTAGTTTTAATATATATTTCAGTTGATATAATATGTACATGCTGCATATTCTTAAATTCTTAATTCATAACCAAACTAACTTGGGGAAGCCAGGGGGGAAAGGAAAGGTGGGGAGCCTGATCAGGGGACCACAGCTCACTTTTGCCTCGGCCCTGACTGTTTGATCTATAGCAATGCATCATATTTTATAAGCTCATCACAGGTTCTGTATATAAAATCTTAATCTGCAAAATTAAATTCTAACTATAGCTGTCAGATAAATGTAGTGAAGTAAAAAGCACAATATTTCCCTCTGAACTGTAGTGGAGTAGAAGAATAAAGAAGCATAAAATGGAAATACTCAAGTAAAGTACAGACACCTCAAAGTTGTACTTTAGTGCTGTACTTGAGTAAATGTACTTAATTACTTTTCACTACTGGTAAGGAGGAGCATAACCAGACTAGAGGAGAAAGTCTGACAGTCTGTACAGTTCATACTGTACATGTCCCCCAGGCAATAAAACCTGGGACTCCCAATATGGGACGTGTAGCTAACCAAAATGTTAGGACAAGTAAGTGGAGGACGCCATTGGATTTGATGGAAAACTACTGTGTTTATAGATGTTTTTGTGTATGTGATAGAGAATGAGATAGATAGAGAGGCAGGAGGTGAGCCGTGTCTGTGTTTCCATGCCGGCCCCACCTCCCCCTCACCTCACCCCCCTCCCCTCCTCACAGCCCGTCCGGAGCTTAGCAGCTCCAGCTCAGCTCACAGCTTGTTAAGCTGGACTGTCTGCTCATCTTGTCCCACCCACAGACAAGATGCAGCCTCTCACTGTTCTCATAGCTTGTGCGGCACTTTGCCTGTGTGTGAGTGTGTTTGTACAGTATCAACGCACACACACACACACACACTCACACATACACACACACGGATCACATGGTTGCCTCTGTGTGCGCTTGCTGCTTTTTCTCACATTCCATTTGTGAATTTCTTTACATAACCAGTGACTGCACATTCCTCTTCTTGCAGACTTTCTCTTGATAGATTCTTCGCCGCATAAATCTCAAGTGATGCGTCATGAATGCCATTTATGTCCGATAACAGTAAAATAAACAGTGACTCTCCCAAGCTGCCTCCTCGAGGGAGTCAAGCAGCGAGTGAGAGCCAGTGCATGTGTAGTGTTTGTTTGAATAACCTTCCTGGCCCCTATAAGGGAAAGTCATGGGGTGAGCTCAGTGCTTTAAATACATTCAGACATCAGCAACATTAGCACGATGTTGGCTTTCTTTTAGAGGGAGAAAGACAGATAGAGAGAGAAATGACAAAAGAAATGAGGTGTCAGTTGGACTGTATGGGATCTCAGCAGCTCCTCCAGCCTGACCACTGAGACTATAAAAAGAATGAGACTTCCCAGAGGACCAGCACTCTCTGAGGAATCAACATCCGCTGGACTAATCTCTGACCTCCATCACAATCCTCTCTTCCTCTTTTTCCTCTCCTCCATCTCCTCGTACCTGCAGCCAGGAGACATGCAGATTTCACGCAGATGTCAGCTAGAGAGTGGAGCACGAGTCCACAGCGAGGCACACAAAAGAACCCTCCAGTGATATTATGACATGACAAATGATCAAGGTTAATTGTCTGTCTGAGTCTGATGGCGTGACAGCTCATTAAAGCATTACAAGGCTGCATAATTTGCTCTGTCCCCCTCTTTATCTGTTAAAATTCAGTCTGTGCTGCGAGGCCTCTGACGAGGAGAAACATCCCTGAGATGGTGAGCCAAGCATGACCGGACAGGCACCATCAAGAAGCGAAGCAGGTACAAACTCACATTCATGACTGAGCATGCACCGGTGTCTCTGCGGACAAAACAAGGCAAGAGAGGAGGGTTGTTTTTTTTTGCTGTGCGGTTCCATAAAGAAGTGATGAAAAAAGATGACTGTAAAAGCACTTGAAATGATTTTATGTGTAAAAGGCTGTATTTTCTGGTTTGGAAAGGATAGCAGCACCGTAAAATAATGACTTTTTGATTTACAACTGAATTATTCTGGCAAAGTGTTTATGAAGTTAATGTCCTTGTCATTTTAAATGGAGCATCTCCAGAGTGTACTACATCAGTGTGTGTTGAGAAAAATATGTAATATACAACAGTAACATAGGGACATGTCAAGGTGATGAAAACTTTCTTTCCACAGAAGAACTTGGATAGTAAAGGCTAAGTTGTAGATGAAGTCAACTACAGTTTCAGGGAAGAAATGATGAGAGAAGCAGCTTAATAGGAAAGAAAAACATCTGCAGAGGCAAAGCATTTATTTATACTAGTTACATCGGCAAAAGTACAAATATCTGAATGAGAGGAGTGCAAAATACCATCCAAAAAAGTTAGAGGAGGTGGGAATAGTGCATTCAAGATGCCACTGATGAAATAAGACAAACGTTTATTTGCATCAACAATACAATGAAGCGTTTTTTTCATAAAGCAGCTGACCCTCAAAGTGATTCGGCTTGGATATTTACTAAAATATGAACTGTGTCTCCTATAATTTATTTGACATATTTTATCAGTTTCAGCATAAACTGTTTATGTCTGGCTTGCACTTGCCTGAAGCAGCGAGGTTTCCTCTCTGTCAATCATTGAGCATAGCTTCAATGATATTCATGGTGATTTTTGTAAGTGGTTGTATCTATGACAAGCAGATAAACCATTTTCTACCCACAGTCTAGTGGAAACTGGGGTTCTTTAGATAAAATATGACACTTTGTTAAAGAGGCTCACTTCACAGCCATTTAGGCTGTTGGTTTGTATTCATTCATAAGCAGCCTCAAGGTTGCATTGTCTCTTATGGTTCAGCCATATTACATTTCATTAGAATGGCTCTTCTTGGTATAAACATTCAAATTTTATTTTCTTCACACTTGCCTTTGTGACATTAATGTAAAAAAAACTGAGTGAACACCTGTCACTTGTTCCCTATTTGTCAAAGAGCTGCCTGTTGCCTGTTTGATTTGCATGTTTGTCCTGAATCCATGATGGAAGGTTTATTTTTGTTTACGTGGTTGTTTATGTGCGTTAAATCATTTACATTTGGCCCCATTTTACACCTGGTATTGGTTTCCTAAATTGCAGCTTTAGAGCCAGATTATGGGCATTAACAACAACCCTATTAATACTGATTTGTTTGCAGCTGATTTTTACATACTGGACTGAACCATGTTCCTCATGACGTTAAACACATTGCATCTTAAGAAGTTGTTATCTCACAGGTTATCCTCACATTTTCACTGCTGACAGAACAGTTGATGGACTACATAAGTTGGACATATTTCTGCTCTTCCAGTTGGTATTTTTTTCTGACTGCTCTTTGTATGAGGAACCCCTCAGTTCACTTCATTATTTCTCCAGAGTTCAGAAATTGTGTCTGATTACGGTAGACTGGTGTGTACTGTCCACAGTGTAGCTATTTTCATCTGTATTGTGCGAGTGGAACACCAACCATTTTTGACAGCATCTTGGACACCCCTGTCTCGCTCCTCCCCTTCCTGTTATTCTTTCCTTTACTGTAAAACTCTCTAGTCATGCCTGCCAGCAGACAAACCTCACAAGTGTGGTTAAACCTCACAACTGTTGTGAATGTGGTGGCTGAAAACCATCTGCTGGAAAGTGTCTTTGCCTGTCAGTATATATTAGGAATGTAGATAGTTGGGTGCTATTTGAGAGGTTTGAGCATTCACACTTCTTTGCTATATATCAGGGCTGAATTCTTTTCCAATCATCTTATATTCTGTATATTATCTGCCAAGCTATAGTTTTTGTATTTGTTCCTTTTTTGTACATTCTGGGACAAATGGTAACTCAGCCTTACAGTAAAATGAGTATCTTTGTCTTTGTCTTTACCTGTGCAGCTCGTAGTGATGAACCCACAGAGAATCATCACCAAACTCTGCAGTTGCCCTCAGTTCTACGAAGTGTTTTAGTTTTACAGCCCACTACTTTACTGTTTTGGTTCACTCTCGCTGCTCTCATAGCGTTGTTTTCGGCTCAGCACCAAACGGCAGACAGGTGAAGTTAGTGACTAACTGGTGAACACACTGTAGTGGAGCCTTTAGCTGCTAAAAGAGCCAGATATTTTCCCCAGGAGTTACTGGAGACCAAAAACTGAGCTGAAATGATTCATCTGAGGCCAGAAACATGGCCTGTGCTTATTGTTACTCCATTTATTGAGTTTCACTGTGCAGAATGATGGATGTGCAGAGTTCGACATGAAGGTTTCTCTGTGCCCACCTTAAATCTGAGTTTAACACGTGCACGTACGAGCATGAGTTTATGACATCAGAACCAGTTATACACTGAGAATGGACTCAGTGAAGTATGAGACATCTTGTTTGTAGCAGGATCTAGTTAAACTTTTGAAATTAACAACATTTAGCATATTCATAGATTCTGGATTTGATGGAGAAGGAGTAGATGCAATTTTAATAAGTTTTAAATAGATAAATAGATTTTTTTGTGGAAAAAAATATCGGACACAAATTATTATTCATTTTGTATTTCTTGAAACATGTCTGGAAGTTGTAGCACTCCAATAGAAAAATCTTTGCCAGAGGATTTATACCTTTTGTTCATTTAAATTACCATAGCATAAATATAAACAGTACATCACTGTTATCAAATAATCTCTTAATAATTGTACATCATCTCTTTGTTCTTTACATGCACAGTACCTCCTCCAGGAAGATTAACATAGTTAGTCAAATGTCTTAGGTTTCAAAGAAATAATTAAATGTTCACTTTCCCTCCTCTATGGGCGCACAGCACATCCTCTGTGTCTAATATTTCATGGAGGTCAATGGGGTAAACTGACAGGAGAAACTCGTTCTTACAGTGTCACACGAATGCAATCAGACCCAGAGGAACTCTGTCATGAAATCTGGTGTTGCTGGTGTTTGACTGGAACGAAACCTGCCCCACAGTGGCACTGCTCCTTCAGCCTGTTGACAGGGAGGCAGGACTCAAAGAGAGGAAGTGTCTCTCTCAGCTCGTTTGAATAAGGTCACACGTTTATTCTAAAAGGGGAAGTGTTGATATTCAAACTGAAGAGTTACTATCCTCGCCCATCTGTTCTATCTGACAGTATTTGTTATGATGCATGAGTCCGAAAAGCCAGACTCATCTCTGAGTACAAACTAAACAACACCCCTGTACTTTCACTGGGGAGGGAAGTCGCTATATGAGGGGCCATGCACTTTGCACCCAAAGCTTTTGTCATTAACCGGCCATTGCTCTGCTTTGCGTTGTTACACTGTCGACTGATGAAGAGATGATGAACGGAAGAGGTGCTGACAGAGAGGAGCCATCTGTCCCTCATTAAAAGCGATCGGAGGGAGGGGACAGCCGGGTCACCACTGGACACAGCAGTCCTCATTCAGACAAGCTTACACGCAGCCACACACACACACACACACACAGTGAGAGAAAAATCTCCCCTGGGATGCCGGATCAAGGATGACTCCTTGTCTGCCATGGCAACTTTGAGTGCGGAAAGACTAATAAGAGTTGCTTCCTTGTTAGGAAGCTTGAACAGTGCATGTCAGGAGATGTGATAAAAAGGGCCCTGGACTCTGTCTCACAGGAGTAAGTCTGTGTGGTTTGCATCTTATATTGGATATAGGCTTTACGGTATGGTGATTTTGCAGGTTTGTATTCAAATGACAGCCTATGTTAATGCCAATTGCTTTTATTGTACATTCTGGGGCTAAAGGTAACTCAGCCATTTACAGGAAAATGAGTTTTTTTCTGTGTTTAAAGCGCCTATAAATGATATTTTCATAATAAGAATTGATCAAATAACTACGTGTAATGTGAAAGGTGTTGCTTGTAGTGATGAACCCACAGAGAATTGTTTTGTTTTTTCAGTCCGCAACTTTACTGTCTTGGTTCATTCTCACCAAAACACCAAAAACTCAATCTACGCTACCTGCTCAGCACCAACATTTAGCTGCAATTAGTCCCTGTGAATGCCAAGTGAAGCTAATATTATGAATGACAGTTAATGACGCAGAGGGAGAAGTCATCTTTCTCTTCTCAAACTCTTGTTTTTCACTGAAGTGGAGAAATGACACTGTTTTTAACTCAAAGGTAAACCTGGCGCAGGGTGTCACATGCAGGGACAAAGTGGAGAGCAAACAGCGTAAACTCTGTTTACCCACCTTCAAATGATCTGATGTGAAAATACTGTCAGCAGCTCCCAGCGGTCTCATTCATTTGGATCTTACGTTATTGCTTTGTGCATCACCTGCTCCTCTCTGTCTCCCCCTCTCCCGCCGCCACGCCGTCTATTTCCCAGGTCACTGATTAGTAATTGGAGCTGTCTGACAGGAAGTGACAGCCTCCGTTGTTGTTGTGCTCTGTCTGTTGTGATGTGGAGAAGCGTGTTCATTGGTAATTTACATAAAAGCCCTTGGGGGAATGGGCGACCCGGCACTTGATCCTCTTTAATGGCCCAGTCTGTCCTTGGTGATGATCAGTGTGGAGAAATGATTAGAAGAGGCAGGGGACCCACATTAGAGCAGAAGTGACTTTCGAGAAACAATTATTATTGCATGAAGGGGGTGTAATTCTTCAAACCATCACTTCTTTAATTTGTATACAATCTCTTTTTATAACCAAAAATCGGAGGTGGGAATCCTCTCCTTTTTTGCCTTTGAATATTCCTCATCCAGACACGATGACACCCCTCAAGGCACACGGAGCCACTTGTGAATGCGATCATCATGGCTCCGTCTGAATATTTATACCGGCAGCTGTAATGTCATGTCAAAGCCCAAAGTTCTGAAACCTCCACACTTGTTGACAGCATTTCATGCTGGAGTTAATTGGTGTAGATGACCTGTCAAACCAGCAGCCTCAGGCTAACGCTGAGGAGCACAGGAGGAGATAGAAGGAGCCTACGGAGGTTGATCATTGCTGCTATTAATAGCATAAACAGGCCGGAGCTTTAGAGTAGCGAGAGAGCAAATCCCAAATGCAAAATTCAATCCATCACCTGGACAGGGGAAAAGCACTGACATTTATCATTCAGCGTTGTCTTTCTTTTGCCTGAGGACAGTACAGCATTTTGTTTTTGTGAACTGCTGCCTCTAGAAGTCCTTTTGTCTTGCTTCTTAATCTGTGCTAATGCTGATTTACAGCTCTGTAAGTTTGACAAGCAATTCAAACTGATTGAAAAGGTGACTGGGAGACTCTGCAGTGATACAGTATCAGTACATACTGTATGTCTCTGTTTCAGATTGGTTGTTACCGCTATAAAAATCAAGTGCATTTCAATGTTAATGTACTTTGTCATTCTCCCATTTGTCATCACCGGGATCAGTTCAAAGCTTTACGTCTTTGTGACATAAGAAAATTAGATTCTTGGGGTTTTTGGCTTCTTACTAAAAGCACAAGCTGCTCAGATTCATAGTTATTGATTGAACTGTTTGGTCCCAGTTAATCATTTCTGTAATGTCTGAAGAACTCAGTGAGGGCTTCAACTAAGGTGAGAAGATTTTAATAAACAACATCTCTGGGGTGTCCAAAGAAACCAAAGATTTCATATAACAAAGAGACAAAATAGTCAGTTAGCAGGTTTGCTGCTGAGCGCCTGCACTGGGAAATTATTGATCTTTAAAACAGACAGGACAAAGCATAGATAAGTGATATGTCAATAAATGTGAGGAATCTTCCTTTTTTCTCTCTAGCTATATGATTTTTTATTCTAACATGTTTAATATACTGTATATCCCTTTTCTCTCTCTTTTTTATTCAAATGCATGTGGCATTAACTAACCATACAAAGTCTTTCAGAGCTGCTTGGCAGGGATTTAACATGGCACAGGCTGCTTTAGAGACCAGTCACTTGATTGTGGGCTGACTGGATTGTGGGTTGAGCTCCGAGGCACAGATACAGGAATAGTGACACTGTGATCAAGACGTTTGTCCCACCGCTTTAGGACTAAAAAAGTAAAATGTTGCCAAAGCATTAAACCATTTTTTAAAGGTCTACAAAGGAAAAACATGCTTTATTGGAAAGAAGAATACAAGAATAATGTGCACATGTGTATGATGGATTTGTAAAAATTCATTTAGTCTGTAAAAAGTCAAAATAATAGTGCATGACAAGTTATCCCTTAGACCTGCAATAACTGTTTTTTGGGCCACTTGAGAGCAGTGGAAACTAGTTATGAACACAACATTGAGATAATTACCTTTTATGTTGATATGGTGAACTTATTAGCAAACTGTTGCCTATTTACACATCCAGTAGTTATGGAGCAACATTGGCATTCATTTGGAGTCGTGTTCCTGGCCAGCTGATTAATATAAGTCCAATATTCATTCTCTTTTAGCTCTGTTTATTTATATTCAGTGATCTCAAACACATTTGAGAAGATAGTACAGTGTTTGTTGATCGGCTGTTTGATAATCAGCAATATCTTCCAGCACCAGGTGGGACAAACAAACTGTTCTATTGATACTGATGACAAGTCATGAGCATAGTTTCCATCTTGTCCCTTCCCTCCAGGACCTGATCTTGTTATGTGTGTGCGTGAGGGATCATGCATTCAGCACAGGCCTGCACTGGGCTGCATATTAAACACACATCATCAGTGACTTGGGTAATTGCTTCATATGCAGCGTTTGATTCCATTACAGACGGACTGATTGACAGGGTGAGACCCGTCATCGCACGGTGACTCATCCTGACCAAATATGATTGAGTAGCAAGCAGTGTGCCTGCATGTGGTGATGACAACAATGTGTGTGTGTGTGTGTGTGTGTGTGTGTGTGTGTGTGTGTGTGCCTGGCTAGCCTTTTCAGAATGGAAGTGTTGGCTTTGGGGAGAATGGAAAATGAATAGTGACAAGTGTAGAAAGTGGGCTGTCAAAGGTTGTGCAGTTTAATCACATCACACACAAATATCAACATTAATCAAAGCCAATAGAATAGCTCTGATTAATTCAAAAGGTTTATTTGAGCAATGTTGGAGGGCGCATGACAGACAGGCTAATCAAAGGTTCACTTAAACAACCTAAACAGCTCTATTAAAATCACTGATGGTAATATACTGCACACTTTTACACTTTCAGTTGAATGTTCTGTAACCAGGAAGCTACTTTGAGGGAGCTACCCTAGGGAGAAATCTAGTTTGGTTAACTAAAGCTGCTTAGAAAAAGTAGTTCAAACTACTTTGTAAAAAAAACGATCAAATTGACAATGTACATGTGATATGAAATTATAACAAAATATAATACGAAAAGTCAGCAAAAAACGCCACTCAACTGAGTTTATTGCAAACGTGTCCACTTGTTCACAGGTCATACATAAACCAAAACAATAAAATACCCCACTATTGATGGGAAAGTGCAGGNATGTCAGCTTTGGTTTTGTGTAGAATGTCCATCAGTCACACAGCTGCCTTCCAGAAACTAGAGTCCAGGTGGGGGTCTGGCACCAAGCAGGATTACTCAGTTAGCCAGGTAACTTCTAAAATAGCATGCAACAACTTCTCTGAACATTTGTTAATAAATAGCAATAATCAATACTTATGAGTAACTGACATCTAATATATTCAAGTTTAGTAAAATAATAATAATAAAAAAATTCCTTGGTCCAAAATTCTTTGTAGTTTCAGTAGTTAACTACGCAAAAAATGGCATAAAAGTAATTTAACTACTTGAATCATTATGCAAATTTGAATGTAGTTGAACTACCAGCAAGCTACTGCAAATGTATGTAATTAAACTACTAGTTTAATTACATGTAGTTCACTGCTCCCCAACACTGTCTGTAATTGCTTTCCCTCAGTATACCAAATGGTACCACCAGAAGATGTGGCAAAAAAGGCAAACTTAATCTTGAATTGTCTGATTTGTTTGTTTCAAACTACTTTTTTAGTTAGAGGGATATTGTCCACTAATTAGCCTTGTAGTGGCAGTTAAAGCGAGACTATGTAACTTTTGAAAAACAAAACAAAACACATTCATAGTCTTTAAAAGAAATAGTTAAAGTCACAACCAATGAAACACACCTTTGTTATACTCAGTACAATCAGGTTTTTTGCTGCTACAGCCTCACTTGGTCTGGTATGACCATTAGCTTATGGTGGCTAATGTTAGCTAATGTTAGCAAACTTTAGATAGATATTATGTGACAGAGTGTAACTGACGTTACTGAGTCACTTCTCTGCTTGCCATTATCTCATCATTGCCCTTGTAGCCACACTGGCCACTGTTCATCAAATTAATAGGCTCGCTTTAAAGATGCAGCCTGGGAACTACTTCAACTTTTTAATTTTTGATTTTTTTTTCGCCTCCTTTTGAAAGGTTTGACTTCCAAGTAGAAAATAAGCCTCTTTGGATAAGCACACTTTTGCTCTGCATCACACACTGTCAGACTTTGTACAAAACAATCTCAAACAATCATTTCAGACTGAAAATATTGAATATCTTCAGTCCATTTATTGTCATGTAATATAACAGCAGTAGGAGGTGACAGTACTTCAGCAGGGGCAAAATGGTATGTTTATAGAAAAACATAAAAATTAGTAAAATCCCTCCTCAATGAAGAAAAAAAAAGGATCTTTCATATATTATGAAGTGTATGTGGGAATTGAAATAAAAATATAGACTCATCTAATGACTTATATCATATAATATACTTAATACCATTTTAATGGGTCATCAATCATTCACATTTAAAGAACAAACTTATCCTCTGGTGACAATGTTAAAATACATTACACTCCTGTAACTTTGTCAAACTCACGGTGGACAGTTTAGAAAATTTTGATGAAAAATTGATGCAACACATCCAGAGATATTGTTGTTTTATTCCACACATTCCTATTCCTTGTCAAAACATGGTGCATGCACTACCCACAATGCAATGGGTGTGTTATGCTAGTAGCAGCTAGTTTAGCATCAAGCCTCAAGCAGAGATGAGTGGCGGGCTGGTGAGCTCACTTCTTTCTAACTCCACACCCCCAGATTATTTTCATTTTCAAACTTGTAGTCTTCAGCCCCAGCTGACTCAAGTGACATCACTTGAGGATATTTATCAGACTTCACACAGCTCCCTCTGGAGACACGAAGGTCTTCATAGAACTTACTACTACATATGCAGTAGTACTCCCCAACACCTGTGAACAGACTTTGATGTGTAAAATCGGTGGAGTTTCCCTTCAAACAAACTTCTGGTTCCAACTAGATAGAAAAATCATTACCTTCCCCTCTTGTTGTAGAAGACCACAAAGTCCAGACTGGACCTGCAAGGCTGTAATATCTTCACCACAAAGTGCACTGACCAAAGAGCTGGGTGTAAACAGGGAGCACCCACCCTGATGGGAAACAACCTCAAAATGGGGCCTTAAGCTTATTGACTGGCACCCATAACGGTGGAAAACTGACACCCACAAAAGAAAGTGGAAAAATTAAAAGTCCTGGAGCTCTCTGTTTTCTATGTAAAAGACTGAACTTTCTGTGTGCTAATTACACCTCCTTTGAAAAAATGATGGCTCTGCAAGTAGTGTGACAACTTGCCTTGTTAAATTATGTCTAATTAAAGGTGTTAAATCAAATCAAAATCTTTCACATTAACACTCATTGCTTCTGTGTAACATTAAGATAATTCAAGTCACTCCTTAGCTGCATAAACCCCCTCTAATGGCTTCTATAGCAGGGTCATGGTCATGGTCACAAGGTCAGATTTTGGGAAATGTTTTTGATTTCTTTACAGCACAAACGGGAGGTGGGTACTATTTATCCAGCTTCCTGCAAGGGCAGATAGCACAAAGAATGAATAACTAATCTTATCCATCCATCCATCCATCCATCCATCCTGAATGGGAAAATTACACAGATATACCGTATATTGCAAATTCTTTCTGATGCTTAAAAAAGTACATATTGCCTCTTGATACTGCTATTTCACACATCATTCGAGAACTGTATTGACAATATTGAGTTGGTACTAAGACAGAATAAAAGGAGACAGTTCTCCCCTGACATAAAACATTTCCCTTCTCTTCCTGAGCTGACAGGCTGTGAGGCATCCTGCTGCGCCAGACTGTGAAATGATGACTTTCTCACAGATGTGCAGAGCCCCCAAACGGGGAAGAGGGGAAGGAGAAAAGAGGGGAGAGGTTTATTAATGGTGAGGCGGCTGGGTGGGGTTGACTAGCCACTTGGGCTGCTTGTCAGGTTCAGCTGCTCCAGACTGTTTTTTTGACTCGCATCACATCTCCTTGATTCAAAGTCAATGGCAGCAGCAGCTGTTTGTCTCCAACACTCTGGTCTTTTGTACAGGCTGCAGAGAGGTTTCAAATGCGCCAAGGGGTGGCTGTTTTTCAGAGTCCCGTTCAAAATAATCTTGTTTTCATATCAAATGTAAAAACCTGAATTCAGGTCCAGGTGCACAGAGAATGTCATGTCTTAGATGGAGGTACAGTAGGTTTGTGATGCATCACATGCAAGGTGGAGGGAAATATCTTTTTTTTTTATGCTTGGGAGGCCACGGCTCATTTCCCTCATGCAAATGAAAGCTGCAAGCAAAAAGGGGAAGGCAAATGCTATTGGAAGGCTGACAGTGCTGTGTGGAAAATGTTGTGTGACTGGCGCTGAGACTAGCACAGTCCCCCAGTGTGTGCCACTGAAGGGAAAGAGGGAGTGAGCCATAGAGGGGGTCCGGGGTGGGGATTTCCTTTTCATGAGAACTTTGGCATTGAAGGGGTTCTCTCGAAATTTATGTCACTGTGAGGGGCTGATGCAAAGCATTTAGCTCGCGCAGATAGACACTCACACACACAATTATAAAGAGAACTTCAAATCATAAGTCGATACTGATGATGACTAACGATAATCTCACTGACTGTGCGTGTGAGTGGGCAGCGAGCAGAATAAGTGGAGCCTGTGGTTGTAGCCCGAGTGTCTGCTGGGGATCTGTGGATAGCTGTAGTGAGGTCTGGTTTTTAAAATAGAAGTCTTTGGATCTGAATATTGACGCAGAGGCAAAGACAGAACCTCCAAAGCAAGTGAGAGGGCACTTGTAGGCACTTAGCATCCAAGAACTTCATGTGGCCAGCTACCATCCTCCAGACAGCAGTTCTGGAAGTTATGTAAGCTCCAGATATAAATACACTTTTTTTCTTGCTGTGAGAGAAGAGGCCAGCTGTGAACGAGGACAGAATTGGAGCACCTTGTTCCTTTTATACTTTGTGCCCAACGAGGTCCCAGTCCAGCGCCTGTGATCTCCAACAGTAGACCCATTTCAGTGTCTGCATACTGTGGGGAGATTGTGCTGCAGTAACCTTACACTGAGGATAAAGTGATGGAAGGGAAATCTGGAGCACTGGTTTCCCTACTTGCATTTAGTTGGCTGATTCTTCCCAAGTCACTGATGAATGGGTAAATTCATTAAACTGATACCACTACATGAATAAACTCCAGATTTCTCCCCTAAAGGCCAACTCTGCATGGTGCTCCACATTCATAAGCTGTAAAGCCTTTTAAACAGGGATGTTTCTTTCATAAACAATATAGGTTTATAATAGCTTGAGGCAGGCTAGACTTTGGGAGCCATCATGTAACCACAAAGTGAAGGTGCAGTGGCACAAGCAGCCAAGCAGGACAAAACGCAGTGACAAATCATTCAAAAGTTTAAACCAATAGGATATTAGAAAGAGGGAGATAAGGAGTTTGATTTGATCATAGGCACAGAAAGGCGGGATTATTCACAAATATGTGACAGTTTTATTGGTTGGAAGTTTAGGTTACGCCTACTGTACATGTCACATTAGGTCACCTTTGCTGTTTTCCAGGAAGTGACAGTTTTCCAGGAAGCTCAAGGCCCAAATGGGTCTTAGTAAATGATATGCAAAGTAATGCTTTTGTGTACACTGAGGGTAGATTTGCACTTGTTTCTGATGCTACGAGGCACTTTAGCCACTTTAGCCGGAATATGAACGACCGAGGTGCTTTAAGTCAAAGGTTAAAGGGCATTTTGATGTATTTCTGGTTGAAACAGGCTGTTGGAATGAGCCAAAGTGAGCGTGTTGGCCACGATAAACAAGGAAAGTGAATTTGTGCATAAATGATCTATCACAAGCTATCTATTCATAAAAATGAATAATTTCAGTCACCAGGATGCAATCATGATGTCTCAGGAAAAGGGAAGTTTATTGGAGGGTTAAAATGTTAAATTGCCTTGGGCACTATACTGCCACTGGTGTCATCTTGAAAGTTGTGAATTTTTTATAGACTAGCAGGAGGAGCGGAGAGAGGATTGTTCAACTGTCTGTGATGACTCTGTTTATTAGAATTCACGTGTCTCTTAAGACAAACAATGATAACAGGAGCTGTCTTTTCCCCAGATCCCATGGTGCTCCTGGAGGGGAAAATAAGTCATTTTAAAAAAGTAACACATTCCAGGAACTCAAGTAGATAAAATAAAAAGCCTTTGATAAATATCGGCTTGTAGGTTATTAAAATAACCAACGTTTTGGCACACTTTGTTGTTATTTTTAACCATTCATTTGAGTGCCTGGAATTAGATTTTTATGCCACACCTTGCCCATGTATGAAGGTATATTTTTTCTTTTTTAAAATAATATGTTTCCACAGGTGGAAAATAATTAATTTACTTATGTGCTGTACTCAAGTACAGTTTTAAGGTACTTGTACATTACACTTTATGCTTCTACTCCACTACATTCCAGAGGGAATTATTGTCCTTTATACTCCACTACATTTATCTGACAGCTGTAGTTACTATTTACTTTTCAGATTAAGAATTGACATAAAAAAATATGATAAGCTTATAAAATATAATTCAAAACTCTTTTCATGTTTCACATGTCTTTGAGCTGTTAGCTCTTCCAACAGCGAGGCATTTCTCCTCAAAACTGCTCACATGGTTTCATCTCAATAACTGTTACCCAACATTTCACAGAAAAAGGAAAAGGTTAGAGAAAAAAGGTACCAGAGCTTTGTTTTTTCTTCTTTCCTCCCCCATTATTCATCTCTCGACCCCTCAGATGTATTTTGTGACCCTTTGGAGGAGCCCGACCCCAGGTTGGGAATCACTGGAATAAACTACTGAACTGTATATAAAGTAGTTCAAACTAGCTCCACCTCAAGCAGCTACAACAGTCAAATTCTACTTATGCATTGATACATTAATATTAATAATCAAAAGATTTAATGTATGATAATATAACAGTCACAGGGGCCATTTTTCTGCATAACAAATACTTTTACATTTAGTAGTTTTACTCACTATGAGTAAGCTTTTGAATTGAGCACTTTTAATTGTAATGGGAGTATTCTACAGTGTTGCATTGGCACTTTACTTAAGTATGGATCTGAGTGCTTCTTTCACCTTTGCATGTTTCTTATTGACAGACCATAAACTAATCAGTAATGTGCAGTAATGTAATTCCTATAGATAACAATTGCTTCCTCTGCCTTGTTGTATATATCATATGAGGAATTTATATAGAGTGGAAAGTCATGTTTTATTCCATTTTGACTTCAAATGAACTCTCCTCTAACTGAAATTCCAAACATCCCCTGGAGCAGTGGTATTCAACCTTGGTCCTGAGGACTCAGAGGCTGTTTCTCAATACCAGGACAGCCAAGAATGAACTTGAGAAGGATGTTCCTGCCAAGTCTCCTTGAAAGAACAGTCTGGCAAGATTGCAAGGACGGAGAACACAGCTGTCAGAGTTTGAGACATTCTGTTTAGCTGCCATTGTGCAGCTCTGGTTGTCCAGCTCATTTCACCAGTGACAGGACAACACCACCATCCTATTTGACTGTGTTCGTATTACATTTATTTTGTTGATTGTAGGCTACATTGCATATTCTACTGCTTTCATTTTGTATGTATGCTTATTGTTTTTATTGTATTTTCCTGTTTGTAAAAGTTCCGTATCCTGCAAATAAACAGAACTTGGGTTATTTAATGTTATTTGTAACTGTGTTTTGATGCATCTACTTTTCAAGAAATCTGTACTTACAGTAGTTAGTGAGCATCACAACTGACACAAACTACAAGCCTCCACAAATGACTATTCCCTCTTTCCAATTACCTGCAGCTTGTAGGAAATATCCAAACATTCAGCATTTACTATGTTGCTCTTTTCTTCCATTTCTTGTCTGCAGTAAAAACACAATTATTTGAAATTATAACACAATACATTTGGATTGTCCCTCCTGCCATCAGTCTTGCAATGACTTCTGGGACATCAGGGGCAGCTTTCACGAGTCTCAGCTTTGATAATGGTTTAGATCTAACAGCCAGACTTTGGTACACAGTTACAGTAAATTCACAGGCTGCACAAAGCTGTGTAATTCCTGACTGTCTGTATATGTACATTATTTTCAAACTAAAAACAGACTGACAAAGCTATTTCTGCAAGCTGCTCAGCTCTCTTCTCTTGAGCATGAGACTCTGGAAATATTCAACAGTCACAAGGACAATTTAGTGAATACAGGGCATCTTCAGGAACATTATTTCTTCACTGACTCTACAACAAACCACACATTACAAACCATGTTTTCCTCTTTTTTGTCAGTTGTGGGGACGACTTCACAGTGGAAAATTGCCTCGAGCGTAGAGTCTCATTAAGCTTAAAATTAGTCAGTCTTATTTTTGTCTGACTTATATTAGACTAGGCAAACCAAAACAAGCCTAATTGATTAAAAGATTAACCTAATCTTTTCTGCAACTGGCCCCAGGGCTGCTCTGGGGACTCACACTGCAGTACATGCGACTTGTACTGTAACTCTGCACTAGTCTCACATGAACAGCAGTAGTCTGGGTGCTGAGAGCTTAAAAAGCACTGTTTTAATGGGGTCCTTGAGCAAGGTACTGTAGGTACCCCCTTCAGCTCCAGGGGCGCTTATGTGCAGTGCAGAAGTGTACAAGCAGAAAGATCATTCCCCTATTAGGAGCAGTAAAATGACGTCACATGACAGCACTAACTGCAAGTTAACAACCTGCGCTTTAACAAACACGAGGACTGGCAGGGCTTCATGTATTCTGTTTCAAAGGAAGATGTTTGAAGTGGTTGCATGAGGCAGCTGAACCCTCCGCTCAGGTACACGCAGCCAATGGGAGCGCAGGAGGGAGTGCTCAACAGCGGAGAGGCGGTCCGCCCCGGCACAGACTCAGCACACCTTCAGATGGAGATGAAGTAGCAGCAGCAGTCGATCAACAGAGCAGCAACAGCGTCTGTACCGCGGATCCGGAGGTTTTTCTTCAGGGGGGACAGGTGACAGAGCAGACCGACCGAGACTCAGCCGCATCAACGTCCATCGGAGGAAATTACTGCTGTTTCGCCCCCCCCTCCCCGCACATCCTCCGATTGCCACAGTAGATGTTACTCAACTACATGCATTTCGATCTGATCATCTAAGCCCGGTCCACCAAGATGGAAAATGCGCACACTAAATCGGCGACTGAAGTTTTAGACAACTTCGGCGTGAACGAGAACACTGGGCTGACTCTGGAACAAGTCAAAGTCAATTTTGAGAGATATGGACCGAACGGTGAGTTTCATACATTTTTAAAATCAGTCATAATTTCAGTTCACAGCTGGTGCGCATTACAGTCTTTATCGATTCATTCAGGAAATCCAACTGCTGCCGTTATATTTCACGCTATTGCGAACCGTGCGCGTAAAAAACAAATCATATTCCCTCTGGCGCACAGTCAGTGGAAATGTAAGTGGCACGTTCATTGATGCACATGCCTGTATTGAAGCCACCCACTGCATATCACACTAGTTAAAGTTGACACATAGAGACACATGTGGACAGGGGACATATCAATGCAAATAAACTCATTAAATTAAACTCAATTAATTCATCCAGAGTGACTCTTTTTTTATTCAGCTCGTCCCCTGAGGTCGCCTCAAGTCAGGTCTCGTTTGAAAGTATGTCAAGTGGCATAAACAGCCGCTCACTAAGCTTTATTCTCGTCGAAAACAAACCTGCAGCAAGTACTGACACAGTAGTGTGCTGCTGCTGTGTGTGTGTCTCTGTGTAAAGGCAGACATCCCTGGCTGATAGGCAGGGATCAGGAAGTGCAGAGCAGGCAGGCTCAGGCTGCTGGAGTGGAAGAAGATGAGGTGGTGAAGATAATGAAACAGAAAATCTTGAACAACCTGTTTTCACTTTCAACAGTTGTTCTCCACATGGCCTTTACTTTCCAGTTCAAATTACAAGATAACAGGGGAAGTAGATGTGTCAAGTCAGTTGAAATAGACCATTTAGAGCGATAACGATCACAAAGCTGCCAAATATCAGTGCAAGTAAAGTTTATCAGGTGTCGTTCAGGTGAGAATATAGCTTCTCCTGAGCAGTGTGGGCCGTGCAGCATCTCTCACACACGAGCACC
>NTHP01000088.1:562345-580076 GCA_003416845.1 Oplegnathus fasciatus | reverse complement strand
CCCCCCCCGAAGTCCTCACCATCTTTCACACTCAGCTGGTGTTTGATGAGTATTTTCGCGTTGGGCTCGGACCTGACACCACCACACCTTTCCCTCCTGGCCTGTCATTTGCATGTGTGGCCAAGCTGTGGAGCAGAGCGGCGTATTGTGCCAGTCAAACAGTAGCCCTTTTGTTGCAGCCAGCCACTCTACCCAGGGGCTTGTGATGACTTCATGGAAAAAAAGCAACGTCTTGCCACAGATAACATCTCTTTCGCTTTTAGCTGTGAACTTCCTGCCTTGTGCGAGCGCGTTACAGATAAACGCTGGTGGGAGGGAATACCCTTTTTCCCTTTTGGGGCTGACTGTATGGGGGTCATCCACTCGAGCTGCTCCTCTATAAGCCAAAAAAGGGCAAAAGCAGCATTAAATTAGCTCGGGTTTGTTTACTATTTTAGTACATGTCATTGCAGAGTGATGTACGGCTGCTGAACGGCTCCTTCCCCTCTGCACACAAACCGCAGACTTTGTAGTTGACTGCAAGGACTCTGTGTGAGCCTTGGTGTTTTGTTCCAGGGAGCGTCCGTTCAGAGCTGTTTGCGGGTGGTATGCTTACCTCACTCCCACTGACATGCATGCACCGTGTTTCACTCTGAGGCATAGTTAGTGGAATCTCATTATCAGCAGGATCGTTAACCTAAATCAACATGTCCACAAACAGTTTCTATCACGCTGTTAGTGTTTTTCTCAATGTGGACAAGAGAAGGCAAATAGCAGGTAAAACTGACATGATCTGCTCCCAAGTGTCTGCAGGACACGCTGGGAGGGCGATGTGACATGTTTGACTCAGACGTAACACTCCTCCGTAGGACTGGGGAGGTTTTTGTCACACTGGATCGGCCTCTGGATCTCTGGGATGGATGAGGGAGTTTAATCACTGCTGGTTTCTGGAAACATCTGAGAACTGTCTGTTAGCTGTTAGCCGTTAGGAGTTAAAACATGAGATTGTGTCTTGCCTCATTACTTCTATACCTAACTTGGAAGTTGGAAATGTTGTGAAACCACTTTCAGGTCAGATGTTTTGGCCTGGTTATGTTTTTTTTTCTTATTTTGGCAACATCCACTCAAACCTGAAGCTGAGTTGTCTCATTAATTAGTCTTTAATAGCGGACTGGCTCAAGTTTGTGCACTTTTGTCTCATTAGGAGGAGATTAAACTGATTTGACTCTTTATGGTATAGATTCTCGCTTTTTATGATGCTTAGCCTGTAGTTATAGGAAAGCACATCAAATGTTGCCTTTCCCTGCCACACTGTGAGTAATGACAGGTGAGCGGTGTCTGGGCTTCCTGGCTTTATGTCGGCACTTTCATGCGCTGTGACAGTAAAACCCCACTGAGAAGCGTCAGAGTTTCTGATCCCTCTCTGAGATGTTGGAAAATGAGCTTAGCCGCCACATCTGGACAGCCTTTTCTGCAAAGCAGCCTGTGCTGCAGGAAGGAGGCGGCTGACCTTCTATTCACACCTTTCATTTATGGTCCACTCGCAGCTCCTTTTTATTTGCAACTCCATTCTCACACACACACACACACACACACACACACACACCTATACACACACACACACACACACACACACACACTAAAGAAATCTAGCTGATTTACTGTTGAGAACTATGAGCACCTCAATTTACAAGACAGTTTATCACTTTCATTGTGAAATAGTTGATTCTGATGTGGTAGAGGAAGTCACAGGCCTCTCTCTCTCTCTCTCTGTCTCTCTCTCTCTCTCTCTCTCTCTCTCTCACACACACACACGCTGTCTGTGTGGGTGCACCAAGAATGTTTGTGCTGTTACAGCTTGCGGTGCTTGATGATTGTGTCCTGTGCACTCGCAACCCCGATTTCAAAGCCTCAGTCTGTTCAGTAAAAGGGCATATTGTCCTCATGAGCAATCACCTTTTTTAAATGTGTGTGTGTGTGTGTGCTGAGAGGGGGGTGACCTAGACAGCTATTTTTTCAAAGGAGCTGACGCACAGGTGATGGAGTATCCACGCTTTTTCACAGGATGGGTTAATTTATAGATTCCTCTTCTTTTTCTAACATTTAAGATCATTTTTTAAATGCTTTATAATCTCACAAATTGCGCCGTCAAAACTTCAGTTCTTCAGACTTTAGAATGTGAACGCATAGCTGTACCAAGTGGCATTATTAATCAAAGCATGTTCAATAAGGACCTGCTTGAGATTCCTTCAAAATTAGCCTGAGTTGTGTCACTTGACACTCCCTCCTGGAAAGTACAATTACGCAACATATTCAGGTTAAACAACCTAGCTGCATGTCATTGCACCATCATGACACAGTGTCCAATGTTAAATACGTACGTCAACCTTCAGCCACAATGTGATACAAAAGCTTTCAGCAACCTCAAAGACGATCTGCTCAGCATCCACTGGTGGGAATAAAGACGAACCTATTAACCTTCTCATCTGTTAGTTAGTGCACTCAGCACACAAGCTCTACTGGGCTTCTGTTAATCTCATTTTAATTCTTCTGTTGATTTAATATTAGACATGTGAGCTTGTTTTCCAAAAGCGAAAATGCAAAAACCCCTCTGGCGCATAAAAGGTGTTTTGTTTTCCGTCACTGATGCAATCTCGAGGGTCTCTGACGTTGCTGCTTGTGATTATTAGGTGATACCATCCTTAGTAAATTATGCAATGTTACTGCTCTCTGGTTTCTGCCACAAATAATAATTACAACTTCCTCTAGTGGGACCGTCACTCGGTGTTGTTTCTCTTCCTGTTCTGCAACTTGACATAAAAGCAGCCTGACTTACTCGCTCACTGCGTTTGAAACACAAGAGGCGTTCTGCTGTTTCCTGCTCCTCCTCCTCCTCCTTCACACCGACACACTCACATTGCACATTGCAGTACACTTCTCAATCAGGGGCTGTCAGCTTCCACTTCACTGTCACTTGTTCTGAAAATTGTCCAGTTGAGAGTTAAATTATGGTAACACTGTTGGAGTTATGTGGGCTGAAACAGGAGAGTTAAGTCCTTGGGGTGTTGAGTCACTTCCCTGTTCTAGTGGGCTCTGTGTGTGCCTGCCCAGCTGCCTTCAAAGGAGCTGTGATCCTGTTCTAGCTTGTCACTTGTCTTGCCTTCTTCCCTCCCACCTCTGCATCTGTCAGTCACCATCATGCCCTTATGGTAAGATGATGTTGAGTCACCGGGCTCTAACGCACTGCCACTGCCGTCTGCTGCCTGGATGCTCTGCTGCAACATGGTCCGGTCCACTGAGGGGATGTGTTTGTGTTTCAAGGAGTGAGCTGTGTGTACTCAGAGCACATGCTGTACAGTATCTGTCTGCCTTCAGGGCATACAAGTGTACACGAGGTAATCTAAAGGCCTACAGAGAGAGATGAGCTGTGTGTACAGTATAATAAGCTGCATGTAAAGTAACTTGTGTAACTTATTTGTGAGATATAAAAAAGTCACATGTTTGGGTCTGATGGATTAACCTGCTCAAAAACGAGTAATTATGAAGACTCCATAGTGTTAAAACAGATTTTTTTCCTTATCTTGTTACTTAATTCATTATTTCATAGTGAACACTTAAACTAATAATGCCAGATATTTTTTTCATTGTAGTTTTATATCCAAAGTCTTTTACTTTTCCAGTTGGGACGGGTTTTTTTTCTAATGGTTACTTCATGAACCGTTTCCATCTTTTCGGACACCATGATGGCCCGCTTGGTGCATTTTATTATTATCTTATTTATTCATTTTAAAAAGATACGGAATTTGTGACACCTCAAGATTGTTTTTCTTCAACTCTTGTGACCAGTGAGGGACTGGTCATAAGAGTCGTATTCGAGATTCTTCACAAAGACGCCATGAAAATGTTGAACACAATTTAAGTTGTGACTTTAAGTTTGAAATGATTTATGTCTGATAGCACTACCTTGCAGAGAATTGACAATAAAATTACAGAGTAATTCCACTTTTTAAGCCAACATGGCGAAGTTCAAGATATCAATCTTCTGGGGATTTAAAGGATAAGGCTGGGGATGTTCTGTATTTTATTCTGTTATTGTCATAAAAAGACCAAAAGGAAAAATGTGTTAGTCTGTCTCTTAATACTTTCCAACTTCCCTATACTGTCTGTGGCCCCAAGCCCCTTTGTGCTTACTGAAGATGTAAAGCTTTAAAAACAAAAAATATATATTGTATATATTTACATACAACAGCTGGACACTGTGGTTTTTAGCAAATGTTACACAGTAAATGGTGCATTTATTGGGGACTATTTTCAACCGTGGATTTGGTGCTCTAGTTGGTATTTACAGTTGTAGGTCAGTGTATGTGGAAATGACTTAAAATAACCTACAGTGGCCAGGCTCATTGTCGTAATGGAAAATATCATCAACATTTATTCCTTTTTTAAAATAATTTTTTTTAGCCATTTCAAAAATAATTCCACCGTTTGAAATTTTCACTAGTTTGAACAACCTCCGTTACTGCAGTGCTCAGATCAGTAAAGTTGTACTGTACCAGGCATTTGATTGGATAGAAGTGTCGCTCTGGTTTCTAAACCTAGAATAAACCCTATAAATAGCATGGTGTTAACACAGATATTTCAGTCTGCCGTTCTGGGGATTGCTGACTATTTTTCACAGCATTCAGCTTCTCCAATTGGCTACTGGGTGGCCGGGTGCCATCCTCTTCGCTAGCCTGTTGGGATGTTCAAAAAATGGTTCTTCGCACAGCTGTGGCCTTAAAGAGGAAGCTTTTAGCCCTGACGAGATATCGGCTCTGTGCTAATCACCTCATGCATGTCCTGCTCAGTTGACAGGCCCTTTTCCTTTTCCTCTGCCACTTGCCAGCAGAACTCATCACACTGCGAATGGTAAAACATGGAGCTCATTTGGTGTGTTTCAGAGTGTTTACTTAAACCTGGATCTAATGTGCAACAAGCAGTAAAACATGGGTGCAGTTAGAGACCAGATGTATACAGTAAATGCATAAACACAGATGTCTTATATTTGATAATCATCAGCAGTTTCACTCTGTCATGGCTCAGAGAATCTACAGTGTGCAAATGAAAATGAAATTTCCTCAGACTGACCAGAATGTGTTGATTTCAAGATTAAGTAGTTAAGAAGAGGCTTTTCACTGAGATACAGTTTGGTACTATTTGTGAAAATCATAAAAATATGCAACTAAAATGTACATGGCACTCACATGCACATCTTAGATACTCTCACAGGACGAGTATGAGAGTGATGCTGCAGTGTCATTGCAGCGTGTGCTATCCTGTGCAACATCACAAGGAAAAAATCTCTTTTTCCCTGACCACAGCTTGATGACGTCAGAAACAGCCGAGCCAATGGGCAGCCGCAGCAGCCATTGAGCTGGATCTCTTGTCGTTTTCCGCCTTAATTGGCTTGAAAAGATACAATCTCCATTTTTAAACTAATTCTCCTTTCCTGACACGACACAAAAGAACTTATCTCACTGCAGCTGTGACAGTTGATGGTGTTTCCTCCCTGTGTCCCCAACATGGTGAGAATTACAGGTTGATCAGTTAATCAAACATAGCAGCCAGAATCATATGAATTGTTTTGAGCGGGACATCTCATCATTCCTCTCCACTAGCGTCTTTTCTAGTCTCTCACTGAAATGAAACCATCATTTCCTTTTTTTGTCCTCAGTGTGCAACACTACACTTAGGTCAAAGTAATTTCACCTTATGCGTCTGGATGCGTCAGCAGATTCAAAACATTTACCTAATTTTAGTTTAAATGTTACTGCAGCTTGAG
The DNA here is from genome assembly GCA_003416845.1 of Oplegnathus fasciatus. NCBI lineage: Eukaryota > Metazoa > Chordata > Actinopteri > Centrarchiformes > Oplegnathidae > Oplegnathus > Oplegnathus fasciatus. Next base: position 574,276 of record NTHP01000088.1, on the reverse strand, counting down.
GCTCATCCTGTTGCAGTGAATTGGCAAAGAACCTCAAACCTTTTGTGGCATTGTAGGAATATTTTCCAAATAATTCTACGAGCACTATAATTCCTCCTTATAGCTAATAGCTAGTTATTAACTGTGCTTTTAATGAAATATGAATTCCCTACCCAATATAGAGCATTGTTATTTGACTTTTAATACAATAGAAACATGAAAACTGTTTCTAAAAACATTTTACCAATTACTTTCAGCCATTTAAAAAGCTATTCACAGCTCTCCAGAAGTGCTGTCAAGTCAATTGTTGTAATTTAAAGTTCTTGTAACTGTTGTTCTTGGCCATGTTTGCGGCATGACTCAAGGGATGGCAATGTTGGTCCGTCAGATGGTCCGCCAGTTTAACACAGGCTGAAATATATACGTTATAACTACAGAGGATGAACGGTGATCCCCTGACTTTTTGCGTCACCAGACAGTCAAGTTTTGCACTTATACTGTGAAATATCTCAACATCTACTTGATGGACTGGCACAAAATTTTGCAGACATTCGAGGTCCCCAGAGGATGTATCCCACTGACTTTGGTGATCTCCCCCCGCATTTTCCTCTAGTGCCATCATGAGGTTAACAGTTCTGGTTTTCAGTGAAATATCTCCACGGCTAAGGGAGGGAATGCCATGAAATTTGGTACACTAATTCATGTCTCCCTCAGGATGAATTATAATAACTTTGATGACCCCTTAGCTTGTCATCTAGTGACAACATCAAGTCAAAAATTCACTTTGTTCAATTTGGTTTATGACTAAATACTAATAATGACATTCCCATCAGCCTCAGCTGTACTTTGTCTTTAGTGCTTATTAGCAATCTGTGTTAGCATGCTAACACGTTAAACTAAGATGGTGAATAGTGTAAACATTATACCTGCTAAACATCAGCACGCTAACATTGTCATTGTGAGCACGTTAGCATGCTGATGTTAGCATTTATAGCTCCACTGTCAGCCTCACAGAGCTGCTGAAATGGCTATAAACTCTTCGTCTTGTTTTGTTTGATCCTTGTGTCTGAGTACAGCGGCTTTAATCCAGTATGAGAGGTTTCCGGGCTATAAAGGACTGAAGAGTAGCTGCATGTCAGGGCTTCGTGTCCTGGTTTCATTATGCTGCAGAGGAGTGATTAGTGACTTGTTATCACTTCCTCCTCTGCTCCCGTTCTGATCCTCGGGGTAGCTGTTCAGAGGTCGACGGGACTCCCAAAGATAGCTGCTGACACTCACCCACTTGACACGGTTGCGTATGACTTCCTCAGAGAAGGGAAGCCCTCCACTGACATTTATGTAAATGAAGGAAACATTGACATTGTCAGACTGCAGACGTCTCCTCTGCAGTTACCTGCGATGCCTTCTGTGTAGCACAGATGATAAGGTTAGAGAGGAGAATGGGGTACATTTATAATTCACATTTGATACAGTTAATGCAGTCAGACCTTTTCCAGTGGGAGAATACATTAGGAGAGTGAGCGGATAAAGGAAGCTATAGTAGACTGTCATTAGGGGTTACCATCATTGTATTTATAGGCCTGTTTTACATTCTCATGGTGTGATGGTGATGGATGGAGCGGTATCCTGGAGCTGGAGCCACTTACTGAAGCAGCACAAGTCTTACTGTACCTCCATGCACCCACTCTACCTATGCCTCCCTGCTCACACTTAACCAGCCGGCTGCTGGCTGTTCATTTGGAGGAGTGTCTGCTTGCCTGCATGCTACCACTCACGGTAACTGTGCATTAGCAGCCTGCGGAGGCTAGAAATGAGCCTGTTCACATCAGAATGTGTGGGGTTTTTGATGCCTGCAGTCGGAGCGTGCTGTATCAAGGCCCTGCTGATTGCGTAACAGTTATTCTTGGTAAATTTTGACAGACACTGGCACATTACCTCGCGAAATGCTTGTTTTCAAGGAGCCTTCATGAGCCAAGTCGCCATGGTAACTGCTGAAAACTTTCTCATGTTTGTAGTTTGCACAAGAGGGCCTGAACTCCAGCTTGTATAATACTGCTTAAGCACACTCAGATGTGATGTTTGCTGGGGGTCCCAATAATCTGAGCTGTAATTTGTTAATGGACTCAGTCAGACTAGAAAGAGAAGCGTAAGAGGAGCTTACAGTGAATGCTCCTCTATCAGCAGATCGTTTGCAGTGCTGATGGAAAGATGGCCAGTTTCCTGCTTTTCTTCCTGACTCTCTGGACACAGAAACCAGCTCCCCGCTGTTGTTGGCAACTGTCTCCAGGAAGTGTCTCCCCTCTGCTCCGCTCTGCTCGCTTTTCTGCTGCCTGTAAACAAGCTCTTTTATTCATTGTCTGGGCCGGGAGGGAGGAGGCGGGGAGAGAGGGGAGGTGGGGAGGTGCTGTGGGGACACGGAGAGAGAGAGAGAGGTGAAGTCAGTATTCAGGAATGTGCCTGGGCAAGCCTCGGGTTGACACAGCCCAGATGACTGTGAGGGAATCCTTGGCAGGGGGAAGCCGGGGAACCCCGTTCAACACCTCCAGCCCATTCCCTCCCTCCCTCTCTCTCTCGCTCTGTCTCTTTTTCCTCCCCTCTCTCTCTCTCTCTCTCTCTTTCGTCTGTCTTGTCCTTTTCGTCAATCCATCTTTGTCTCCAGCACTCGAGTCGCAGCCAGCCTGTCTGCCATAAAAACATTATACAACCAGGGAGGCACAGTAATGGGGAAACAGGCTTATGTCAGACTGGTGGAGCATGGAAAACAGCAGAACCCACTTCTCCACATTTCTGCTGCTGCTGCTGCTGCTGGCAGAGTGCAGCCAAAAGTCCCCCGTGAGTTCAACCGTGTCCAACCTGAACTCTGAAAACCTTCCAGACAGCCAGTTTGAAAAGCTTTTCACAATGACTCATCAGCTGTTATTACACAGGCTGAGGATGGTCATTGGTGGAGCTGAGACGACCTTTGCACAAGGGTCAGTAATCCCAAGAAGGTTGTTTTCTAATAGATTATGCAAAACTAATAATATTCAGCAAAGCATGTGCAGGTTTGAGTGGAGGCCTCATCAAATCAAAGTTCTGGGCCTATTTAAGAACTTCTGTGTTCTTTAATAGCTTATTGGTACTGCTACAATCCGTTCCACTCCCCCTGGTTTTATTACAAACCAAATTAAGAAAGTTATTCCACCTCAGACAACTTTTTCATCCCGTTTGCTCAGATTGCTTTCGCTGTCTTTCGCGGGACGATTCCAGAAAGTCATGATGTGAAATAACTTCTCTTTCTGCCAGTGGCATGTGTAATGCGAGTGGCTGCAAGGTTGTTTTTGAAAGGTGGCTGCGGCCTGACGTCACGCCCCTTCCTCCTTCCAGCGTCTCTCTCCGCAGGGTCACGTTTGATACTCGTGTAGCGTGGTCTGGTCAAAACATGCAGAGAAACACGAAGTTTCCACTGCTTAAAGGAGAAAAGCCACTTTTCCAGAGAGAAATAATGACAAAACCAAGACCTTGATGGCAGACAAATGCACCAAATCAAGCAGAAAATTTCCATATTCGATGAAAGTTTTCGTCATTCATCAAGTTCTTCAGATGGGATGGAAGTTGTTTGTTACATTGGACCTGTTCGGTCGAAGCTTTGCGTTGGACTTGATGAGGACCTGACAAACGCAGTGACTAAGCACGCCTGTGTCTCTTTGTGGTGACACTGATCAACAGTACTTGTCAATTGGAATGTTTTTAGAAAATGACTGATGTGTTTTCTACTCACACCAGTGACTCATATGTGTGGTGGGTGTTGTGTTCTGGTAATCAAATCAGAGTGGATAAGATGCTCAGCTCGTCTCAAAATGCCCCCAAAATACAGCTTTTCCTTTCAAATGATCGATGAAAAATGACAAGATGATGTGAAAGAAAAGAGCAACGTGTTTTGATTCTTTGATTTGTTGTTGTGGGAGCTTACCCACATACTGATGCAAAAAAGGGGGGTTTAGTTCCCTGATCGAACAATTTAGAGACTGAAGCTGCAGCATGAATGTCAATGACATCACCACAGTTCTGATTAAGAAAAAGTGTCACCTGGACAAGCTAACAAAGGTTACCTTTATTCTGAAAGTCATGTCAGATATGGCTCCAACTACTGATTATTTTCATTAATAAATTTTCAATCATTTTTTTCAATTCACTGAAAATGAAGCGACATTGGTTGAAATTTAAAAAAACTGAAAAATAGCATCACGTTTCCAGAGCCCAAAGTGATGTCAAATTATTTGTTTTGGTCCGACCAACAATCCAGACTGAAAGATTTTACAGTGATTATAAAACTGAAAAAATCTGCAGATTCTCACATTTGAGAAGCTGGAACCAGTGAATGTTCATTTCAGCACTGCTTCTTGGTTTGTTTGCATTTTTAGACCGTACGTGAGGCTAAGTCGGTTACTGAGTACACACTTTTTTGAGTAAAAAAAATACCGTTGGTACAGTATCAACCATATAATAAAACTTTAGCAACACAGTAGCAGCATAACCTGTTTGGAGTCAGATAGGGATTTATTTTAAAGTTAAATTGAGTAATACGGGAACCTGAAAGATTTTAGAGCTGAAAGAATTAGTCGATTAGTCACTTACTCGATTGACAGAAAAATCGCTAGCTGTTCTGATAATTGATTTATCGTTCCAGTAATTTCTTTATGCAAAAATGCCAAAAATTTCCTGCTTCCAGTCTCTCAGATGTGAATATTTTCTGGTTTTCTTAGTCCCCTATAATATTAAACTAAATATCTTTGTGTTTTGGACTGTTTTTTTAGACAAAACAAGCAATTTGAATATGCCAACAAAGCCTTTGGGCTTACAGTATATGATGGGCATTTTTTAAAACTATTTTATGGACCAAACGATTAATCGAAAAAATAATAGGTAAATAATATAAATAATAATAAACAGATCAATTAAAAATGGAAATAATCATTAAATCCTAAAAGATTTCTAAGAGCTTACAAGAATAAAGGTGAACATGCATTGAAAATAGAATTTTTATTACAAAGAAATATGATCTGACATAACTAGTTTTGACAACTGAGATATTCATTTTATGAGAAGACACACTCCACTCCACTTCATCCCATCTTACAGGTGATTTCAAACCAGTCATCACTGACCTTTTACAAGAGCAGAAGATGAGCAATCATACTGGTATCAAAGGCCTTGGTTAGGTCTTATGAAGCTGTTTTTGTTATTACAGTATCTGTGTCGAGTCGTTACGCAGCTGAAATGATGCTGTAGGCCTGAAGCTGCACTAAAAGCACTGATGGCGGAATTTAAAACATCCTGAGCTGAGAATCCATAAAGGATAATTTGTCTCAATAGCATACCCTAGACTTGGATTGCTAGTTATTCAAGTTGGCAACGATACAACAGCAGATAATAACCCTCAGCTTGAAAACAACAGTGTTGCTGTTCTGCCCTCCTGCACTGAGCATTTTATCATCATAACCAAGCCGAACGATTTTGCAGAGCAATTTGTACGTGCCCATGCATCTCAAAATCGCACTGAGTTCATCAAATGTATTAACTGCTCTTTGTCTTTCTCCTCCACCCTCCACCCCAACCCTCTCCACTCTCCCCGGCCCCACCAATTTGATTCCTTTACAACCGGCGTGGTGTGACATCCACAGAGCTCCCAGCTGAAGAAGGTAAATATTGATTTTTCCAGCGAGGTGCGATCCTCCTCCCTTTACTACCTGATTAAGTGTCTTGAGCCAGGATCTTTTCTTTTCTGTAGACTGAGGGCTAAACTTTGGGAGTGTACACCACAGCAGCTTTCCACCCTTGGACACACACCACAGCTCCTCTGAAAATACAGAGATTGTCTTTCTTTATAACTGCTTATCAGTAACTAATGTCAATACATCTTACAGATCCTTTCCACCCTTAAGTATACTTAGCACACTTTGAGTCAGTACCGTGGAAGCCTCAAACCTTAAATTGAGTGTGATGCATAAAGGTGTGTGACTTGTTATTTGTCTATGCATATTTCAGGGAAGTCCCTGTGGGAGCTGGTGGTGGAGCAGTTTGAAGACCTCCTGGTCAGGATCCTGCTGCTGGCTGCCTGTGTCTCCTTTGTAAGTACGGCCCAGCTAATTAAAATGCCGGTGGCCTTCATCTTATTTATTCTTGGTCTTGATTCTCAGATGTACCCCTATGGGATTTGAGACCCAAATTGGACATTGGCCAGGAAATTGCCACCTAATAGACTGCTCCATTAGCTTTAGGCAGCTTTATTCCCTTGTTAGAACACTGCTCAACCTAGTTAGTGGTCCCTTTTCATGTGGAAACTTGTGTATTAAAGGCTTTTCCAGGCAGTGTTGATATGGTTTCAGTGAGGGGAACAGGCCGAGCACTTCTGCCCAACTGGAAACAAAACTATCAATCAAAACTCTCTCTGCTGCAGCGCCTCAAACTGTGACCCTGGTTGCAGTCCGAGGGTGGTGGAAGGTCGGAGAGGGGTGGAGTTGGGGAATCCTGACTGCATAATAACTTTTTTTCCATCTATTACAGCACGTCCCCGGTGTCTCGGGATGGAATTGCTGTTGCTATTTCTGAAAGTAGGAAAATTGCTCTAAAGATGTATATGACACAATATATCTTCTCACTGTTCTCGTGTTTGTGAGAGGCTGGGAGAGCAGGCGTGGGCTGTAACTGCGGGACTCACTTTTCCTCATGTAAATCAGGCTTTCCTTACTTTAAAAAGGTTGTTTACAGTGGAACATGGCCCCTGTTCCACTGCCGCACAGACCCTAATGCTTTACAATGTCATCGCTGCCTGGAGCGGTTTCGGCTCAGTAACTACAGTGAGGTTCCTCATGATCTGATCTGACTAAAAATCACAAATATATTACACTCCAGAGCAGCTTTTCTTAATCACACTAATTTGCAGAGCTTGTCTGTTGATAAAATGATATTCCTTTAGTCCTCTGTAACCTTTTAACTTTTCTATTTGCTCTATGTTTTGTGTGTCTCCAGTATAATCAGGGAGTGGCTAAAGTTGCGTGAACTGGAGTGAACGTTAAACCTTAGCCTGGGACTCATTTGGGTGTTATTTTGAATATATTCAAACTGAGATGATTAGACTCTCCTGCCTCCTTTGCATGACACAAGAGTGAAACTTATATCAGACAGAACAGGTCGGGTTAGGCTACTTTATTTTATATATGACAATACATTTACAGCAAAAAAAAAAAGGCATTTAATTCACAAACAGGTCAGTGAGCTGTGTCCTTAACTGTGCCTCAGTTTATCAAGCCATTTTATTATTTATTTTTATAGTTTATCTATTTCCACTTTGCTGAAGCTACAAGCTGTTAGTCATCCACCGCTCTGGTAGGGGTTTGATAGACCAGAGCCACGCAGAAAGCCACACTGGCCACCTGAAACAATCTGTGCACTTCCTCCCTTTGAGTTGAAGGAAGAAACAGGGCTGATCTTTTATTTGGTTTTCCACGTCGCTGAGTGAAGTTGAGCTAATGTTGGGGAGTTCAAGAGAGCACAGGAAGGGACTTAAAAAGTCAAGTGACAGTTGACTTGGATTTAAAGCCTCCTTTGTTTACAGTGCAGTTTTCAATAGGTGACCTCAAGAGTGTTTTTTTTCTGATCAATTTGATATGAATAAAATGTGTTTTTCCATTTTGCTGAGCGCTGTGTGATGTTCCAAAACTCTGGAGACGCTCAGTTATAATGGGCCATCTGTCGGTGTGTGTCTCAGCGTTCAGTTATGCATGTGGGGTGTGAAGAGTGCAATGTTTAAAGCTGTAAGGAGAGGTTTGTTTTGGTGATGAAGCTTTGATTTCAAAACCCAGTGTTGAATCTGAGCTTAATTTTGTCTCAAATTGCCAAATGCAAGCAGTTAAATTTCCCCCAGATTCCCTCAATGAGTTCCACAACCCAAAAGAAATCCTACTCATCTCTCCATTTGAGTGGGAGTAGTAGGAGTTAGGTATTCAAACCCCTCTCTGAATGTGTGCTGATTGTGTGAAGTGTCTTTTGAACCGTCCTCACTGAGAGGACTGCCAGTGTTGCCCTCCAATCTCAGCTCAGTCAGAAGTGAGATTTACCGTCCCCAATGATGTGGAATGATGAGCTATCGACCAGGCTCAGGCTGCCATGACGTACACTCTGGTGCTCAATACTTTGCGGCAAATTTACTCTTTTATCATTTGATGAGCCCCATCAGATCATGGTCCACTTTATCTCTCCCTCTCTCTCTGCTGCTTTATTTCAGTTTCTATACCTGCCATTGATAAAATAATGGGAACATAAGTGTGAAGTCATTTCTGTGTTGCAGTGGGGAGCTTTTTCTGTTAAATCTCCTAAAGATGTACTTCGTTGCTTATTCTAACATCTAGCATTGAGTAACTGCCAACTTTGACACTTTTACAGACTCCATTAGTATTCAGCTGTCATCATTACAATATCTTCTATAAAGAAGTGGCTCTTAAGATGTTAATTACATGGTAAGGTCTAAGATCCTTTATATAATTCATTTGAAGCATGAATTTAATATTTGTGAAACATTCCAAATTCTTCTCGATGTCTTTTAACATGCAGGTAAATGTGCATATGAGTTTCCTTTGAAGGAAATGTCAGCCTCACTGTTCTAGCTGTTGACTGTCTTTGTCATTCAAACCACTCGAGCCTCGTGTTCCGGTGCACAGTCATTCGAAAAGACACTGCAGCAAAGAGAGAAGTAGAGCTCACAAAATCCTTATGCAAATGTTCATTTGTGTGTGATTTTCCTACCATCCAAGAGCTTTGGTGTACTGGATCTAAACCGTGCTGCAAAACACGCTCCTGCAAAACTGGGCTTCATAAGAATGACAGTGTTTAAAATTAGCCCAGTTCATCCAGTGTAATCCCAATGATTTTATTTCCCCACTGATCTAATTTCCTGCAGGATTTAATTTATTTTTATTGCCCTTGTCATTGTAGGCATCGTCTCCCTGCTCTCGGCTACCCAACATATAAGGGTTTTCTCATCACTTTTTTGTGTGATTAAAAGACTTTTTTTTTATTGAGATTTTTTTCTGAATGATTTTTTAAAATCATACCCTTCATTTCTTTTAATTTCGTTCGACCACTTTTATGAATGAACTTGCAAAAATGAAGACTTGCAAACTAAAATGAATAACAAAGTCGACTGAGCGGACTATGCATGCATAGGATATAAAATGCATACATTGAATACCACTGTTTTAAAAAATAAACATCAGCTTTTCCTGCTGGATGTGAGAAACGTTAGCTTCTGTTGTGCTTTCACTCTGCAGTATCTTGCTCTTGCAGTAATATCTAGTCTGAAATGTTTGCAGCCTCTAACTGTATTTACTGCAGAGGGATGGACCTGGATCCTCTGGCCATGTCCCAGCCTTTCTGTTTCAAGTGCTAGGGTTGTGAATAGAGCAGGCCATGGGTAGATCTCTCCTGATTTCAGACACACTTTATCACCTGCTCTTGGCTGTGAAGGTCAAAGGGTTACTGCAGTCTATAGATCAGTCATTCGTAACCAGAGGTACTCGTACCCCAGAGAATACAATACTTCTGCAGCTGCTGGGAACGTCGGTTGGTAGAAAGATGGTAGAGCAGCTCAACTAATTGAACACTATGCGCTGCAATTAAGAGTGCGTGAAAAAGAACAGTTCACTAAAAGCTCATTACTTTCATAAATAGTTGAAATAGGAAAGGTAATGGATAAATTCTTCTACAACAATGTAACAATGTCCACTTTTACATAATTAATAGTGTTAAATAACATCCAGTTGAAAATCAATTCAGTTGAACACATTTGGAACAGATGGTGTCAGTGAAGGGGTACATGAGCTCATCTGACAGGGCTGTGGGGGCACGTCAGACAACAAAGTTGGGAACCACAGCTAACACACACTCACTGGAACTGAGCTGCAACTCCTCTGTCCAAATACCTTTTTTTTTTTTTCCTGCAATAACATTCAAGCATCTTTCCCCCCCAAACATGTTTCAGAGCAAGCTTTCACTGAAAATGTATATAATTGAGCTACCATGGGACTTAATGAGCTGCAGTATAAAATGTCTGCTAAGGTTATGTGTATGTATGTTCATCTAGGTGTTGGCTCTGTTTGAGGAGGGAGAGGAGACAACCACCGCCTTTGTTGAGCCCGTTGTCATTCTTCTTATCCTCATCGCCAACGCTGTTATCGGGGTCTGGCAGGTGAGATGCGCTCTTCATCCTGTCCTCTGTGTAAAGTGTACATACAGTACACATGAATAACGTTGCTTCTTTCCACAAGGTGTCGACATGGTTACAAAGGCTAACAATGGCTAACAATTCCTAAGAAGACCATAAAGTCAAAAACTATTATCCTGTCCACCAGCTGTTGCAGGATACATAGATTCACCTTTAGTGTCTTCTTATCCGTGTGCTCTGTTCAAACTGACACCATGTGCTAACACTGTATGTACGTCCAAATAGCACCTTGCAATGGGATGAAGCTGTCGACACTGGAGCAGTCGAGTCTGTGCATCAAGTCAAAACATAAACAAACAACGGAGCTCATGCAAAAATGTCTTCTCGGTTCATTTGTATTGAACTGGAAGCAGGAATCTTTGATGCAAGCATCAAAAATTGAGAGTGGGCGTCCATTAACACTTTGGCGTGTTGCATTGCTCTGAGCTTCTGCTCACTTCAACTTACTGTATGTTCACTCCAACTCTTCAAAGTGTAACCAAAATGTCTATACACACAAAAAACGATACCATAACCTGTTAATGTGAGAGATTGACCTAAAATGTATTATGAAGCATCCATTTACCAGGAAATTAAAACATTTTGTGTGACCTTCTCTTTTTCACAGGAGCGGAATGCTGAGAATGCCATTGAGGCTCTGAAAGAGTACGAGCCAGAGATGGGAAAGGTGTACCGCATGAACCGCAAAGCTGTCCAGAGGATCAAAGCCAGAGACATCGTCCCAGGAGACATAGTAGAGGTGGCAGGTAAGCTGCCGCTGAAACTCTTCCTGTCACTCGCTGAGACTAATTTATGGTTTGTGTACCTCCAGAGGAGTCTCACTGCTGTCACCTAGCTGCCTGTATGCTACCGCTGCCACCGACATGCACAGAAAACACAAACTCACACAGCCTTTGCCACCCATTCATGAGTCTGGAAACACTATTGGAATATCTCAAATGGGATTACATAAGAGTCTTTTCTCTGGATGTGCAGGTGCCAGGTCTGCTACCCAGTTGTGTCTGTTTGTGTGTGTGTGTGTGAGGTTCTGTGTAAGTGGCTGTGGTCACCCCTTGTATTTAAGGCCCAGTTTAATTTTCCACAGCTTTCCCCCGTTTCCCTTTGCTTTCCATGCTCTCAGTCTCACCACCTGGACGCTGCTGGATGTTTGTCAGCTCCTCACTCACACTCCCCCACGTTACATGCACATACACACAATTCCCCTGCTGTAAACTCGCCCATGTGTGGGCAGATTCGTCTAAAAATAGTCTTGTTGTCACTCTGGTTCCAGAACATCTGTGTATGCCAGAGTTGATGTGCGAGCGCGCACACGTTGCGGCACCAAGGAGATCGCTTCACCATCAACATGACCGGCTTTGAGAGTGTAATCCTGGGCTTTGCGTGGCTAGCGTTTCGCCCCAGACTCGGCTCGGAGTGATGTGTGGGAAAGGAGGGAGAGCTCAGGGTGTGTGTGAGAGATCACGGCGTTCATTCATAATCGCAGCACGGAGAGGCAAGGAGAGGGATTATACATGCTGCGTTGGTTACAGGGAAGTCTTGGCGCCTTTTGATTTCAGCACAAGGTTTCAAACTATCACTGAGACTGGCTCCCCTCAGATTTACTAAATTGTTTCCCCTGCCTTTTACAGAGAGTCTAGTTTACATTACTTGCATTGGAAAATGGAAAATACACCTGTGTGTGTGTGTGTGTG
>NTHP01000088.1:539264-562274 GCA_003416845.1 Oplegnathus fasciatus | reverse complement strand
GTGTGTGTGTTTATGTGACAGATAGCACTTCCTTGGAATCTGGGCTTGTTATAGCCAGTGTCCTCGATCACACATACAGTAGCCTACGTGCGCACACAGCCAGACACAGACAAGCCCACACAGGTAGCAAGCACCAAAATGACTCTACTCAACCCCCACCTACCACCACTACCACCATCACCGTCACTGTCAACACCGACAGTGTCACCATGACAACGCTCCATGCTCCTTTCGGCTCATCTCTGTGACGCTGTGACAAAGTTCACAAGGGGTTGAGGTTTTAACGACACCTGTGATGACAGTGTGGAGCACAGGCTGATGTGACTTAAAATGAACCATCTGCTGTTTGAATAAGGGTCTGATATTATTGCTGGCTGTCAGCAGCTGCTGGTGGTTCTGTGTTGGTTGCACCATTGTGGGGAAAGGAGGGGAAAGGGAGGGGGGGCAACAACATCACAGTCTGCTTTTTTATATTCAGTGTTGTTTTATTCTTTTTTTAGGGTGCCTTTAAACAACTGGCCGTGGCCAATGGATGAAAATTAGATTTCATGGCTAACTCTTTTTCTGTTGATATATGAAGATTGTCCCTGACAACTAAACTGGTAAAATACAAATAATGTAAGAGCTTAGACTCTTTTATTTGTAGAGTAGTACCTTGATTACCCCGACCTAAACTCATTATAATTATGATTATATATATAGTATTATTATTATTAATTATCATTATTCAATTTATATAATCTTAATGATAATGTAGAAAAGGCATTTAACAGTTGCACTCTCTTTTTAATGCACTTCAGTACCATGTATGGCAAAGAAGGTGAGGAGATTTTCTTTTGCAGCCAGCAGAGACGGCTGGATCGAGACTTAAGTGCAAAATGCATTTACTGTCGAAGTTTACTTTAAGAAGAGGCATGATAGTGGTGTTATGCACCCTGCTGCATTTTTGTAAAATACACAGTCATATATTAAGCGCTTCGTTCTGTCTGGCATAATCTTGTTGCTTAGCAGTTTTAAACAGGGGTAAACAGCTGAGGTAGGTGCTGCACCACACTCTCCTCTCACTTAGAAAAAGTGTGTCAGGGATCTTCAAGCACACCCTTCTGACTGAAACATGTTAGGGATACAGTGACAAAGAAAACAAATTAGTATTTTCTTTTCCTCCACTGATTTCCCAGGTTTTCCTGTACTTCAGATTAGCCGGTGGTTGTTCCATGGGAACCTGATGCTAGGGGGTAAAATAAACTGTATGGGGGTATCGGAAAAGGACACTGTTGGCCACAAGTGCCTTTTGAGGAGAGAAAAGAACATAAATATATTTACTCAAGTTTCCATCGCTGCCACCCGCCTGCCTTCTTGTAGGTACATTGCCGGCGATGCCAGCCATGGTTACGACACAGTTGTGATTTGCGCCTCCACTGGAACTTTCCTGGGTTTTTTAAATGGAGTGACTGCAGCGGTCAGGTTGTCAGGAACTCCTAGAGGGTTTACACAGGACCTGGAGAGATGGAAACCTGCACCGAGCCATTCCCAGTAACGAGTCACGGTTATCCTGCACGTGAATGAAGACCTCTTTGCCAGCGTATTATGCAAGACATTCAGATTTTATTTGGAGTCCAGTTTTACCAAATGGAAGGAGAACTCCGGCTGGCCAAACCAGCTGACCTCCTCATTTGTTTTCATCAAATGTGTATGAACTACATTCCAGTTTATTCATGAATTCTGAGGTCGATGCAGTTTTTTAATAATTTTTTCTTGCTTTTTGATACTCAAAGCACTATGAATAATAGTCAGACAAATTTCCGATCTATCTGATATTTAAAAGACCGCTTATCTGAACTCAACGTGGCTGTGTTAGAATTTAAATTTCTCTTCTAGCAGATGGAGAGTGTCTGTGGGAGGCCATGGCAGAAAGTGGAGGTTCGATAGGGGAGCAGGAGTCTGTGGGTAGGCGTTTGAAAAGCCTCTCTTTTCTGCCCTCGGCCAGTCCTGCTACAGTGAACCTGTAGCCCCCAGCCATCTCCCACACAAACACATCACACACTTCTCTCCCCCTCCGCCTCTCCCACTCTTGTTCTCTCACAACCCATGGGTGTCAGACGGAGAAATGTAGAGAGATACGGACACGGAAGCTCAGGCTATTCAGCTCCACGCAGTACGGCCTCTTCATCTCTCCCTCTCTCGCCATATCTGTCCCGTCAGGAAAGAGGCTGTGAAAAATTCCCCTCGAGTCTCAGAACATTGAGCAAATGTCAAGAGGAGACGATGGAGCTCTGAGAGAAATGGAGAAAGATCAAGAAATCAAGACTCAGAAACTTATCAGCGTGAAGCCACTTTGAAAAGTTTTCACTGTGAAGTATGCTAGAGAAGACATACTGCCTGTTGAGTGTCTTTCAGGACGTGAGCGAGGAAAAGCAGAAATTCAACAAGATGTCCAACCTTATTCATGTTGGAAAGCCACGGTAGATTCTTGTTTTTGTTGCGATTAACGTTGAGAAGCGCTGACGGCTGAGGACTCTGAGTTGGCATTAATGAGACACTTATTACACAAAGTAATGATCAGGTCTTTTTCCTTTTCTGTCGTGCTGGAAAGAAACAAGTGAAGAATATTACATCTGTCTGGAGTGTTTGGAGCAGTTTCCCCACTCCTTTGCTCTGAGATCATTGTCACTGACTACATCAAACGATCCATTTTTCACAAGCCAGCTCTGTCCTGCTATTATGAAAATATTTCCATTAAATGTTCATTGTCAGGCTCTGACAAAGCGGAAGCAATAACCATTTTGTTTTGGGGCATTAGATACTTATAATGCTCTGGCTATGAAAGAGTTTAATATGCAGGCTTAATAAGCAGACTGTAAGACTGTGGTGGAGGAGATGCATTTTGGAGATTTAATGCTGGCTTCATCTGTAGTTTATGTCTGACATATGTAAGGACGTGGTGTGCCAAAGGAACAGAGAGAGCTGCAGAGAGTGAGGAGAGAACAAAAGGGGGGCAGATAATCAATCATTTTAAAATGGCAACATGACGCCATCCAGGTTATATCGAGCCGTTGTTTACCTGCAGCCTGAGCTTGGGCTGAGCCCGCCGATGTTTCTTTGCTGAAGGATTTATTGTTTGAACACAGACTTTCGATAGAGTGTAACTGAGTGTTCACCTGCAGCTACACAAGAGGACTTTCCTAAAGGGTCTAACACAAGCCAAAGCTTCAGAGGGCAAACGTCTTACTAGTTCATCGTCCTTTTCGCTGTCCTGTTTTCTGTATGCAGCTGTTGGGTCCTGTAGGATTTTCTGGTCATTTTTAGCCATGCTAGCTGCGGGGGCTCTAGGGATTACCTGGTCAGTCCACCACTTTGGTCCAGACTGAAATATCTCAACACCTCTTTTTATGGATGGCTATGAAATTCTGTACAGAAATTCGTGGTCCCAAGAGGATGAGATCTCATTACTTCCCTGATGTTACCTCTAGTGCTGCGAGCAGGTTGACATTTGTGGTTCAGAGTGAAATATCTTGATACAGATATCTCTAGAGGATAAATTCTAATGACTTTGGTGATCTTCTGACATTTCCTCTAGTGCCATCAGCAGGTCAATGTTTTCACTTATTCGGTGAAATAGCTTGAGGTCTACTAGATGGATTGGCGCAAAAAAAATTGTACAGACAATTATGGTTCCCAGATGATGTATTGTAATGATATTTATGAGCCCCTAACTTTCCTTTGAGTGAAATGTCTCGACAACTATTGGATGGATTGGTGTGAAATTTGCTACGGATATTTAAGGTCACAAGAGGATAAACTGTAATTATTTGATGGTCAGATGACTTGTCAGGGGATCATCATCCACCATCAAAAGGTCAAAATTTCAATTCGTCAGATACTTTTGTTTGCGACCAAAAACCTGTAAAACTAATGACATTACCACGTCCTTATCTGTACTTTTTTTTTTTTATTTGTTTGTTTTTTGTTAGTTGGTGACAAGGTGCCTGCTGACATCAGAGTGACCTCTATAAAGTCCACCACCCTGCGAGTGGACCAGTCCATCCTCACAGGTATTTCTCATCAGACACCAAACAATCCTGCTTCAAGGCTTTCACATTTATTCAGTATGCTCCATTGCACCTTTATTGCATGAACCTAGGAGACCTGAGGTTATAAGCATTGTACAATTTTAGTCCCTGTGATATTGTCTGTGATAGTACTTTCTACCCCTGTGAGTGTAGCTTTTTTCAGCTCCGTCACCGTCGAAACATCCCATTCTTGGTCTAATACCTGTCGCACTTAAAGATCTAATTCTGTACAATTGTCTGGCACAATCTTTTCTGTAGGGGAGTCCGTGTCCGTCATCAAACACACTGACCCTGTTCCTGACCCCAGAGCTGTCAACCAAGACAAAAAGAACATGCTGTTTTCTGTAAGCACATCCCCCTGCAGCTTGCTGACTCATGTGCATCTTCTGCCTTCATATCAGAAGTTGATGTCTTTATAGACAAAGCTGTACAAAGCTGACTTTTAGTCTCATAGTTGAATGTAGTTACTGTAATTCTCAGAAAGGTTATCACTTTTTATGATTCATTACTCGATTTGATGGAAACTAAATGACTTTATAACCAATTTGGTCTGAGAGATAAAAATGAAGCTTCTCCAATATTACATTTGACTGATTTTCTGCTTCACTTCCCCGCACACATTTCTCTCTCTTTTTTTTTTCTCAGGGTACAAACATTGCTGCAGGCCGAGCCATAGGTGTTGTCGTCGCTACCGGCGTTGCCACAGAGATTGGTAAGATCCGTAATCAGATGGCATCTACGGAGCAAGAGAAGACGCCGCTGCAGCAGAAGCTGGACGAGTTCGGCCAGCAGCTCTCTAAGGTCATCTCCCTGATCTGCGTGGCTGTGTGGGTCATCAACATTGGCCACTTCGGGGACCCTGTCCATGGCGGCTCTTGGGTCAGAGGGGCTATATATTACTTTAAGATCGCCGTGGCCCTGGCTGTGGCGGCCATCCCCGAGGGCCTGCCTGCTGTCATCACCACCTGCCTGGCCCTCGGCACGCGCCGCATGGCCAAGAAGAACGCCATCGTTCGCAGCCTGCCCTCAGTAGAGACCCTGGGCTGTACCTCTGTTATCTGCTCCGATAAGACGGGCACCCTCACCACCAACCAGATGTCCGTGTGCAGAGTAAGTGGCTATCAGGAAACTGAAGAATGCTTTTGTTTGAATGTGAGGATTTAATGTGTTACTGCATTCCTTTAACACAGGATGTAGAAACTAAATACTTAGGATTCAGTTTCAGCTGTCATTTGACACGTCATGAAAAGCTTCTGGGAACATTGAGGTGAATTCTACAAGTATTTGCTGTTCATTATTGATCCCAGTCTCTGCAGTCAATCCATCTTTGAGATTTTCCTTCTTTTTTTTCTCCTGTGTTTTTTTTCCTTTTCGTGCAAGTGGGGCTTAAAGAGGGATGGAAAATCATTGTGGTGTTGTAATGTTTACCTCCCTTTGGCAGGTTTGAGATAGCTGCTGGTGGAGTAGTACAGGCTGGCATGACCCAGCTGCACCCAGAGTGCTACGGTATATCACTAGATCAGCTCACGCATACACAGTGAAGGTTTCCAAAATGTCACATCGCCTGAATAAACACAATACAGAGATCCATATCCTGAACTGTCCTGTAGGTTTCAGCATATAAATGCTGTGTATATATAATTACAGTACATTAGACAATAAACATGGAAAGATTTTATCCACAACTATTCACAAGCAGTCCTGTAGCACATAGCCTCACCCTTTCCTTTGTCTGTTAGTATGTGTGTGCGTGTGTGTTGCTTGCTAGCCGTCTTTGCTCCAAGCGCAGAGTAAATGCCAGCGCTGCTGTTTGTCTTGGCTCCTGTTAAGGCCTCTAGCTCCACACACACACACACACACACACACGCACCTAATCTCAGTTAACACCTCTTGTCCTTACATTCTCCATCTCACCTCTCACCTCAGCTAATGACCTCAGAGGTTCTGGCCAGTATGAGCCACTAAAGCCATGTCCGGACAATACTAGTGTCACTGGACTGCTTATCCAGTGTTTCCAATAGAAAATCAGGATATCATGCAGTAGTTTACTGATTACTGAAAGGGGAGTTAATACTATTAGGTAATAACTATCTGGACAATAGTTATTCATTAATCACAAAGTATTGATGTAGAAGGTACTAGAATTTACCACAGTTTGTAAAAAAAACCCATAAACTTTCAATAGGACAATAGGTTTCTTAAAAGACATTTTGAAGTCTACAGCACAGGTCGTCTCGGGTGTAAAATCTTGGACCCCATCAGAAACGGACCTTTGGAAACTGTATCTGAACTTGACATGCCTGAATTGAGTTTCAAAAAAGACAGACCCAATCCGAATTTTCCCGAGGATAATTAGACCCAATCGAAAATGCAGTTGACCCAAACATCCCCTAATAGAGAGAGAACAACAACTCCAGCAGCAGCTTGTTAATTTATGTGCCATAAATTAACAAGCAGCTGTGGTCGAAAAGAGCAGTAATGTAATAATGTCCTAAGAATGAATGTGAAGTCATAGAAACTTAATTTCAAAAGTAATTTGTTTATTTGCTTCAAAGACTAATTTATAGAAATTATTGAAAGGCCTATTTTCAGCTCCTGCACCAACAATAAAACAATCTGTAGAGGAAGTGACAGAAAATAATCATTTTCTAACCAAGTTAATTGCAGTGAAAAAAAGTCCAAAAAATAATTGTCATTCAGCAGCATAAATCTTAGATGCTGGTTTCTAAAATATTTTTAACCACTGTGATGTCACACAGTGTGATCAGAGCTGATACTGTGAACGCTCTGATGCATAGCATAGATTATAGATCCATAGAGACCCTACCCGACCTGATTAGACCGATCCAACTCTGGTTCCAGATGGGATTTCGGTTCCTCAGGACCCATGAATACCACTAGTCTGGAGTTGATTTTATTTCTTCTCAGCCTTTTATTGATTATTTGAAGTCAGAAGGAAAGCACATTTGGGCAGTGGAATGGAGCCTGGGTTGCATTTAGGTGGGCATGTGCTGAGTATGATAGCCTGAGACAACACGTGATACTGGTAAATGCTAAAACGTGGTTTTCAAAGTCATCTAGTCGTGATATTTATGACTGTAGTGAATGCAGAAGTTGTCTGTCCCGCAGACCGCATGCAGTGCTTTTGGCATTGTTTGGACATAATTTCAGTCAGGAAAAGCAAGGAGAAAAAATATTTTAATTTCTACACGATCCTCTCTGTCTCTGTGTGTGCATTTTATTTTCTTGCTGTTTCAAAATGGAGTAAGCTCTTGCCGTATAAAGCCCCCTCCTTCCCCTCGCTCCCCGAGATGACGTGGAGTGTCTGTGTGATTAATGCGTAGCTGCAGGGAGTTCCCTCTAGCAGGAGGGACACGGAGGAGTGATCTCACCACAACCCTGAAACCCTCCCAGACAGAAAAAGAGCGAGGCAAGCTGACGCTGGTAAATATTGACCTTCTGCTTCCACCTATACTCCCTGGCCTGCTGCTCTCAGCTCTCTGGAGGGAGATAAGGGGGCACATACACACTCATGTTCTCAGAAAGAAAAATCAAACTTCCGCTTTGCAGTTTTTTTTATCATCCTGGTGTTTCCTGGAGATAGTCATTTTCACAGTCGCTTACCTCCTCATGTTCGTTGTATGTTTTGACCACAGTACCTGCTCTGTTTTTATGGTTTTTGTATGTCAAGGTTTAAATGCCCACATCAGTGTTTGCTCAGGCTTATCCAACTGTGCTCATTCTTGGACTGGTCTCCAGCCAGTGGCCCTGATAGCGCCATTTGTCTCCCTGGCCTCGGGGGTATCCCCATATCCGCAGGATTTCCAGGGATTCCCCTCCGTGTCCTGACACTGTACTTTCCTTTTCCCTTCGCACACACACACATACATGAAGAGATACGCACACATGCACACAGAAAAAGGGTTTCTCGCATTCATCCCCACTGAGGCTCAGAGGAAGTGAATAGAAAAGCACAAACTTGTGCCACTACCACTGGAGCACACTGTGCCTTGTTTCCTTGGAGACCACAGCGGATCAGGTAGTGAGTGGAAAAGTGACCACAGATGAAACAGAAACCTTGTTTTATTCCTCAGGCCCTGCTTTGTGTGTGCTGTATGTGCTTTTGTGGAAGTTATCGGGTCTCTGAGTAGTCACTGTTGATTCGATATAGAATAGTGGAACACAGAGTACAGAGCCTGATGAGCTTTGTGAAATTAAGAGCAGAAGGGTGAAGCTAAAAGTTCAGGGAATAATGGGGTAGACCGGTGAGAAATTTGATGGTAATTTCAGGATGTGTTTTAAAGCAGAGATGGAATAAAGCAGTCAAAAAACAGAGTAGTTTACAATCTAACTAGCTAACCTACTTTTTATTATATTATACTTAGTCATGGTTGATTTGGTGACATCCATGGTCACTGCTGGTAACAGCAAGTGTGGTTTAATACCTCAGCAATCGCTCCTTGAGCAGCTACTTTGTCAGAAATACAACTGAAGAGCAACTATTGTATTTGTTTACAGTGCAGCCAAACAGTCAGTCAGGCAATAATTGACCTTTTTCCATTATGCCATGAGTGTGAGTAGTTTTCCACACAACAGCAGTGCGTGGTAAAGTTGGTTACATTGCTGCTTCATCAGCTCAGTGTGGCTGCTCCTGACATCTCCACTACTCAATGTGATATGTAAAAAGGATCCACTGTCAAAAAATGCAGAAAATAGCCATGTCTTGTTCAGTGGATGCATTTTTGACGAACGATTGCGGCCATTGTTTGCTTCATAATGTAAGCCACCACATGTTTCACCAGTTGAATGTTTTTAATGTGAACTAGCAGGGCTGGACTCACCTGGCCCACGGGGTAAAAAGTGAGCTGTGGGCCCCTACTGAGCCCGCTACATTCCCAAAGTTAGTTTGGTTAGAAGTTGATTAACTGCAAATTTAAGAATATGCACCATGTAAGCAGAACATCAACTGAAAAAGTTATTGAAACTTTTTTAATTCAAAACCACATGTCATGACGTTCTGACTATCGTACAGGTGAATGAAACTCATAAATGGACAACTTTAAATCTCCCTCTCAACCGTGCCACTGTTTATTGATATAAAAGAAGCAAAATGTCAACACTGTTGATGTCAGAAATTACAAATGTAAAATTGCATGTTTTCACAAAGGCTATAATCTCACGGAGGCTATAATCATGATTCAGCATGACAGTTATTTATAACCGACTTTCATCTTGTCCAGACTAGACTACATCAGTAGACTAAATGTAGTAACCCTGTTGCCGCAGAGAGTTGTTAAGGAATAATTACTCCATTAAAAGGCTAAAACGTACCTTTTAGACTCATGCGCCAGAGGAGAGAACAGCTACCTCTCATCTCAAGTCTGCCATCGATTTTGTGTTCCTTTTTTAAATTGGTGGGTCCTGGTAAGTCAGGGACACACACACACACACACACACACACGCTGACAGAGGAATCGAGACTAGTTTAACCAAATAGCTGCTTCATTAATTCTTCAATCAGTCAGATTTAATGGAGTTTCAAACAGTTAAGCTAGGTCATAGGGGTGTTTTCCCTTTCTGTGTGCGTGTGTGTGTACTGTTTGCTGGATTTAAGTTTGAAGTTGTTAAAAAAGATGAATATTAATAAAGAAATGGAGGTCAAGGGCAATCCTTTAGCCTATTGTGAATTTCTGTATGTTTAGATGCACAGAGAGGCCTCAGACCATGAATGGTGTTGTATCTCATTCTTATAAACCAGCAGCCACAACACTGCCTGCTTGTTTTTATCGATATATTAGTATTACCAGTGCATAGTGAACCGCCCTTCCTGGGGGGATTTCAGGAAGAAGATTTGCCAACAAAGCAGCCAACAAAGCAAATCCTTGGACAGCTCTGGGACTCCAGCTCTTTCTCTTCTCCTCCTTCCTCTGACTTGTGCTTTGTTTTCCAGCAGTTGACTGGAGCGTGCATGGCAGTGTGAGTGACTGATGAGGCTTTACATTAAGACATGTGAGCAGTGCAGCTCCCGTGTTGCCTGCGTGTTTAGAAACGCTAAAGAATCGGGGAAAGAGGCAGCAATGTAGTGACTGCTGCACAGACAAATGTTGTCAGTGGGTGGAACAGCCTTCAGTCTGCGGGGGGGGNGGGGGGGGGGGGGATTTCTTAACTCTTGGTCACAGTTTGAAGTCCACCTCTCCAGTGACCCTTTTTCCAGTACTTCCTGTTTACAGCCAATATTTAATTTTCATAATGCTTTACAACCTTTTATTTATCTGGAGCAAATCAAGAAGTAAGGCATGGATAGGTGCTCCTTTGTTAGCAGCATCCTGCTTCTTACTATTTACACAAGATGCAGCTGTCACTGTTTGTCTGAAGTGTGTTTTGACACCATGGGGCTATGTGTGAATTGGAAGATACCGCCATGGCAGTAAATCACTTTTGGCAATTTGACCGTTCAAGATGTACAAACATCACCACTATAATTCCACGTGGGCATGCTGTGACAACAAAGGTGTTATATTACCTCCATGGGCACCTACAACTCAAGGACGTGCCCGCACCTCAGAAAACCAGTTTCCATGAAGTGAAACATGGATGATTAACCTCCTTAAAGCATGATTTTCAGCTTAACCCTTTCACCTAACTTTTAAAATTATAAATAACACATTCTTTCTTTTATAATTGAGAAGTAGAATTGATAAGCAATACAGCGCTACAGCCTTACGGTTCTTCTATGAGTAACTCACGGTGGCTAATGTTCGCTAACATTAGCAAACTTTAGGCAGATACTGCTGTGTGACTGACATTACTGAATTCCTACACTGACTGTAGCTGTAAGTCACTTTAAAGGGCAGTTTATGTAGACTTTTTTCCCACACAGTATGACCATATTGTATAAATATCATGTACACTAATCTATAATATTTGACCATCTAAATTACAGATCTATTTACATGCATAATGGAAGTCAGACTTAATGGTGACAACTAAGAGGACATGTATTTGTGTGGATCTGAACAATGTTTGCCCAAGCAACATGCTTTAATTGTGAGCCCACTGGAGGGTAGAGAGAGTAAAGAAATAGTTTGCTTCAAAACAAATATTTACTATGGTCATTACTGTGACTATCTACTCCGCAGTTTTGACTAATGAGCTAACTGTACCGCCTCTGTTTGTGTTCGCCTTCTCTCCTCTCTCCAGATGTTCGTTACAGACAAGGTGGAAGATTCAAGCTGCACCCTTCACGAGTTCTCTATAACTGGCTCTACATATGCCCCTGAGGGACAAATGTGAGTGTCACAGCTTAAAGTGTTATTACTTTTATTGGGGGAAGTCTGTCCACCCTGATAGCTCCATTATATGAAAAATGTCTGTGTGCTTTTCAGCTTGTACCAAAGTATTTTATGCCGAACTCAAATTTAATTTTATCATGTTGAAATGCTGAATTTTCAAAACCAGGTATAATATAAATAGATGTAGTCAAACAAACTGTGATGTGGTCTGTGGTCCAAGATTTGTTACATCAGTGCTGATGATTCCCAAAAAACACTTCTAGCTGTGATTCATGTGTTGCTATGGCAATTTCTGCAATAGCCAGGGAAAGAGTTAGTAATCCTGGATGCTTCTGTTGCATATTGTTATGTGTGCATATTACTCGAAGAAAAATACGTTCATAGTAACAATCATGCAAAATCATGTAAAAAAAAGTGTAGCTTGAACTTGAACTGAACAAAGTGTCCGATTTTCTATTGTGTGGTCATTTTGATCTCTGCCACATCAGAATGTTTTTTTATCTTAGTAAGTGTGCGTTTGTGGAGGAATATAGGTAGGTGGCTGGTCATTAGGTAGGAGAAGGATTCTGCAGTTCATTGTGTATACATGTTGTTTATTTTGCTGTTTGGTGAGTACAGCACTCTGACTCTGCACGAACCTGTCGATTTCATAACAGCAGAGTGTGGGTTATTGTGTGGGAGCCTCGCTAGCAACGGTTGCAGTCTCTACCGGGAAGGGATCCATGGTTGTCATGCAATCAGCACTGCTTGTCAGGAACACACGCACACACACACACACAAATACGCTGTTTACTACCGTACAACTACTGTTTCTTCAGTCAACTTTGGAATGCTAAACAACTGAATGTCTTCCCCACTCATACATATTGATAAGGTTACTGTGTCTGAGGTGTAGTGAACTGTGAAGTGGTTCTCCCTTGTGTTTTGTTGTTGTGAGTGACATTTGTGTGTGTGTGTGTGTGTGTCTGTGTGTGTCTGTGTGTGTCTGTGTGTCTGTGTGTGTGTGTGTATTTTCCTTCCAGACTGAAAGGAGACAGGCCCATCCAGTGTGGAGACTATGATGGACTTTTGGAGTTGGCCACTGTGTGCTCCATGTGCAATGACTCTTCACTGGACTACAATGAGGTCATTAACACACACACACAGACACACACAGACACACAGATAATTATATAGTTAGAACTTGTTTCCTCACATCATTTATATAAGAACCGTCATTTCCATGCAAAATAATCATCTGTAACACATACAGCGTTGTGTAGGTTTGGATTAGGGTTCTGGGCAAATGTCCTCATGTATTTACAGTATGTATATACACACTGCAATGAGTCCATAAAAGGTAGAACTGGAACACACACATACACACACTACAGAAAGCCTTCTCTTCTTCAGCTGAGCTAATTTTACTCTGATGTATGATCTTTTTCTCTGGTTTGGATTGCTTTTCTCACCTCTTTGTCATCACCATGGTATCGCGGTAACCACGCTGAGGAGAGAGGCCAGGGATAAGGCACTTCTCAGCTCCCATGTATCCTCGCAGACTAACTGTTTCTGTTCTCGTAAATGGTCGCTTTGCCACCAATTTTGTACGTTTTTGAATAAAGAGCCTGAATGTGAGATCAAGGAGTGCTAAACCGAGAGAGAGAGAGAGAGAGAGAGTGGGGCAGAGCTGCCGAGTGCTGGAGGGGAGCTAGGTGTTTTATTGCTGTCTATGCCCAGTCACACAAACAAATGATGTGTGGTACACCATTATTGCTTCATCTCACCTACTCTACATCTCAGCTGGCAAGGGCACACACTGAAAACACTTTGCATGTATGACTCAACGTTTGCGGAGGTGACTGACCCACAGATTTGCTCAGGAGTCATTATTGTGTCATTTTGAAGAGGGTCATTCACTTTTAACAATGGAGACAGTGTGTATGGGTGTAAGGCTGTTTCTCCTCAGATTTGATCTAAAATGTGTCATTATGAAAGGGTCTGAATTTAATGATTTTAATTTAATATCACTCTTCAAGCGCTTGCTGTATCGCTCAGCTTCTGTAAAATACTTTTAAAATCCAAGAAACAGTGCAGAAGTATGTGCTGATGCATTTCTGTTCTCTCGTAGGCCAAAGGGATTTATGAGAAGGTGGGTGAAGCCACAGAGACGGCTCTCACCACCTTGGTGGAGAAGATGAACGTCTTCAAGACTGACCTGTCCGGACTCAGCAAGGTGGAACGTGCCGGTTCCTGCAACTCGGTAAGCTACATGTGGAGATGTGCGTGACCCTGCAGTGCGATGTTTGTCTGTTTTAAAAGGGAACTCCACAGACTTTACACATCAAAGTCCATTCACAGGTGTTGGGGAGTACTACTGCACATGAGAAAAAGTTGTAAAAAGCCTTTTGCGTTGAGAACACAAGTTAAAAAAATTTAGTTTGCTTTAACGACTGGCATATCTGCTGCAGGCTTTGCACTTCTCAGCATGAATATGGCAATGAGACTGTAATTACTCTGCTCATTATACCATACTGTACACTGCCTGGTTGTAGGAACGACATAATGACCTAGTGTGTCCCATATTTGTACCAGATGATATTTTACATTTATGTATTGTTTTATCCAGAGTGACTTACAATGAGTCAACAGGTCAGGGTTCAGTGTCTTACTCTAGAACTATTTAATAAAGCACAAGGTTGTTGATAGACACATATGTTTGACTTCAGGGTGTGAACCTGTGATTGTTTAGTTATGAGTTAAAAACGTCAGCCGCAAGAATATTTCAAATGTAATTTACAACAGCTGTAAAGACAGCACGCCCGCTGCTGCATTACTTCAGGTCAATTTTGCACAAAGCTAGCTGCAGCTTATCACAAATTAAGTGCTTGATGTCATTTAAGACGATGTCAGGTCAACGTGGAAAGTTTGATCTGTGCATGAGAGTGTATTTCTTGCTGTCTGAGCGACCAATGGAGCCCTAAGCTCATGTTGGTGTTGCAGTGCAGAGGGGCCTGTCATCCGCTGTGTTGAAGTCAGCCACCTCTGGTTCCTTTTCACTCCACTGTAGATAAAGGTCATTAAAATCCCTGTTGGTTCCCCTTCCAGGAAGAACAAAGCTCGTCAGTGACAAGCGCTTTGGAGTCTATAATGAAATGAGCGAATGTAGTGACAGGAGTCAGAAGGGTAGAGAAGCAGAAGTCTGAATGAATGCTTTCTGGTTTTAATTCAAACCTCTGAATAGGCCCAGGTGCACCTGCTTCATGGATAAATGCTTAACAGTGACAAGCATTTCAGCTAATCTTAGATGAGTGATTTTAGATGAGATGACCTTAACTTTTCCAAACCTCTGCTGGGCGTACACAGCTAGAAAACAGAAGAAAGCGGGGGAGAATAATTTCCCAGCATGCCATGGTGAGACAAACTCGCATTGCTCTCCCTGTTTGACAGAGGGGAGAAGTTTGTCACATTGACAGATTTCAGGACATCCGTCAGTTGTTTGAAGTCCCCCGACAGGGTGTGTGTACATCACAACCCTCTGGCTGGACAGAGAGCATGATCAGTGTTAACCTTTCAGCCATTCATGTGTACTGGAATCAGCACAGACTCTGAACTAGAGGGACACCTACTGGTAGAACAAGACTTAACTCTAAATGCAGATAATACAGTTTGTAAGGAATAGGGAATTTTGTGTTCCTACAGTAAACCTGCAGTATTATGGTCTGCCTTCTCATTAGCATTTTGCCATTGTTCTCCATAGACTTCCAGTTGTTGTCGCTAACCGTCCTCAGCCAGGTCTACATTATCATCATGTGCTGTTGTACACAGAGATCTGAGGCAGCAGCCAGACACCCAGACAAGGTGGTTGAGTGCTTGGTCTAAAGTGTCATCCTTCAGCTGTCAGTAGCTCAGCCAAACCTCTCAGTCACCCACAGCAGCCAGCCTGACAGCTGTCCACGAATATAGCTATTTAGCTCAAGCTCTGGCTCTTTGTCACTTTCTTCTTCTTCCTCCTCTTCTTCATCTCTGTCATTTCTACTCTTTTCTCCTTCGTTTTCATCCATCAGGTGATCAGGCAGTTGATGAAGAAGGAGTTCACCCTGGAGTTCTCTCGTGACCGCAAGTCCATGTCTGTCTACTGCACCCCCGTCAAGCCGGGCTCCCAGAGCAAGATGTTCATCAAGGCATGAATGAATAATACAGTAACAAATGCACAGATAGACATCCTTTTCTTCACTTCCATTCCTTTGTTGTTGTTGATTGATGTTCTTCTCTCGTGTCAATTCAATTCCTCCTCACAGGGTGCTCCAGAGAGTGTGATTGAGCGGTGTCAGTACCTGCGGGTGGGAACAGGGAAGGTGACACTGACATCAGCCCTGCGCGAGCAGCTGCTGTCTAAGATCAGGGACTGGGGGACAGGCAGGGACACCCTGCGCTGCCTGGCGCTGGCCACTCATGACACCCCGCCACGCAAAGAGGACATGGACTTGGAGAATTCCAGCAAGTTTGTAGAGTATGAGGTACGGTAGAGGACCGCGCTAACATCGAATGTTTAGCTTAGGAATCCATGTTGTTGTTCAGATAGGCTCATATTTAAGTCTTCCCTTTTTAGCATAATGACTGGAATGAGGAGGACACGATTACTTTATGAGCACAGAAAAAACGACAGTTCCCCTGAAAATTTACCAGCATGTCAGTGCGGGTACTTACATCATTGTAACTTGGTTTCATCCATATCCGTAAAATTCACCAACATCTTCTAGTCATTTTTTCAACGTATTAATTGCAAACTCTGCTATCTAAAAAAACTCGCTGTGGCCCCTCGACTCGCCCATGGACTAGCCTCTTTTGTCAAGCCGTGACGTTTAATCCACAATGGTCGCAGACTTGTGGGAAATGGTGTTCATTAAAAGCCAAAAAGCAGAAATACTGAAAAAAAACAACATTGATTGAGATTGGTATGAGATTGATTCAATTGAAAAATGAAGGTCCTTTTCATATGGAGACATATGGAGTGAAGCACAGGACATACTGTTGATTATGACAGTGTTCCAAGGCTGGATTTTGAGTTATTTGTATTATTACAAATGTCAATGAGGTTTTGAATGAGCTTGTCTTTCTTCTGGAACAGAACCGAGAATTAGTGAGCTTTAGAGGTGCTAGTAGGCAGATTTTCTTTTACCTTTGGACAGACCCAAGCTAGCTGTTTTCCCCCTGTTTCCAGTCTTTATGCTGAGCTAAGCTAAATATCTCCTGACTGTAGCTTCATATTAACAGACAGATGAGAGAGATGAGAGTTGTATCGATCATCTAACTCTCAGCAAGAAAGCAAATAAGCATATTTCCCTAAATGTCGATTTATTCCTTTAATGTACTCTTTGCTGCTGTCTGTCTTTTGTTTGAACCACAGTAGTGATTAAATCTTTACCCACTGGAAGCATAAAGCTTTAGCACATGCTCCTTCTTCCCTGGAACAATTCCTTTCTTGCGTAGAAAGTAATCTGTTTGATGTTTTCAGCAGCAATACAAATAAAAAGAGGTGAATTCCATTTCTGTGAAACTGAAGTGAGATTTAGTTTTCAGATATTGTCCTGTGCAACCTAATCCCCCTCTCTCTTTTCTTTTTTCTCTGTTTCCATTCAGCTGGGTCTCACGTTTGTTGGCTGCGTGGGCATGCTCGACCCGCCCAGAAAAGAGGTGATCGGTTCAGTGAAGCTGTGCAACGAGGCAGGTATTCGTGTTATCATGATCACAGGAGACAACAAGGGCACAGCTGTGGCCATCTGCAGGCGAATTGGCATCTTCGGCGAGGATGAGGACGTGACAGGAAAGGCCTACACCGGCCGCGAGTTTGACGACCTCCCGCCGGAGGCCCAGAGAGAAGCCGTCAAGCGGGCGCGGTGCTTCGCCCGCGTCGAGCCAGCTCACAAGTCTAAGATCGTTGGATACTTGCAATCGTTTGATGAGATTACTGCCATGGTGAGGAGACGGGATGATGCAACTTGCTTGAATGAGTCTTTCTAGCGTACATCTCTTCTTCTTCCTGCCCTACACCGGCCCCACCCACCCCCTTCAAATTTTACACTTTTCTCTCCTTCCTTGAAATCTACACATTGCATATTTCCTGTGTCATATATTACTTCATGCTTGATGCAAGGCGAAAAAAAGTGCTTTTTTTCTCCTCCCCTCAACTGTGCGTTACGAGAATGGCTTGTGGAAAATGCATGAGAAGAGGCCAGTGAGGCGTGACATGTTTCAGGTCTCTCTGAGGCTGCTCTCTCAGACACTGCTATCAAAAGCTGTCATCTCTTGCCCGCTCTGCTGCTTCCTATCTGACACACGTCTCAGAAGAGGGGTTGATCCGAGGGGAAGATGGGAGGGAGGGAGGGAGGGAGGGAGGGAGACAACAATATCACCATTTGCCTGTCAGACTAACTCCACCGTTCACCGCAGTCTAGAAGCTGCTTTAGGCCCTGCCATGACAGATTAATATATCTCACTTGCTCAGCTTTAGCTTAATCCTGTCTGGATCTGAAACGATAATGAGACTTTGCATATTGAGATAGCAGTTCGTTTTCAATCATGGTTAGTTTGTGAGACCCATCTCTGTTTAAAGAATAATCTTCCCTAAAAATATAATGTGCGCTCAATACTTAAAGAATGAACAAGTTGAGGCAAGAGTAGTGACAAAAATTTCAATTTTGTTTTGCTGTCACATTTAATACACCTCACAACACTGGTTTGTGCGTGCCAAAGAAGTTGTTTGATCTTTTATTCTTCAAAGAGGTTTGTTCAGCTTTCTGCTCCAGAAAACATTCCTCTGTTACTTGAAACTAGCTTTTGATACCGTTGCAGAGTCCACAAAGTCTGCCTCTGTTTACAATTAATGTTGCAGCCTCAGAAAGACATTCTTATTGAAATTATGGGTCTTGATGTTTGAGTCTTTTATGCATGTATAAGTAATGTTTCGGGATTGTTCACATAATCAGGAATTCAAATACCATCCTGTGAGTCAAGTTTTTTGGCGCGGTAACGACACAAGCAATCTTTCCTCGTCACAGACAGGGGATGGTGTGAACGATGCCCCGGCCCTGAAGAAAGCGGAGATTGGCATCGCCATGGGCTCCGGCACAGCAGTGGCCAAGTCAGCATCTGAGATGGTGCTGTCCGATGATAACTTCTCCACCATAGTTGCTGCCGTGGAGGAGGGCAGAGCCATCTACAACAACATGAAGCAGTTCATTAGATACCTCATCTCCTCTAACGTGGGAGAAGTCGTCTGGTGAGGAACAGAGTCATACTCGGACGCAGGGCTGTCTTCACCTTCAGTCTGACGTCTTCAGCTAAAGTTTGTGTGTCTTCTCACCGTCTGTCTCCAGCATCTTCCTGACAGCCATTCTGGGTCTCCCTGAGGCTTTGATTCCAGTCCAGCTGCTGTGGGTTAATCTGGTGACCGATGGCCTGCCTGCCACCGCCCTGGGATTCAACCCCCCAGACCTGGACATCATGGACAAACCTCCCCGCAACCCCAAGGAGCCTCTCATCTCTGGCTGGCTCTTCTTCAGATATCTGGCCATTGGAGGTAATATTAGCTCTGACCTGAGCAAACTACTGTGAATCAATGTGTGATGATTATGTCAGAGTATAGACGGGTTTCCAGTTTACAATTAAGGATGTGCGCACAGCAAGTGGGTTAAACTACAGTGTCACTGTAACGTTAGCTTATAAATGGACATTTTCAATATTTAGAAATAAAGAAACATGCTGGAGATCAGTAAAAATTACTCTTTAGAGGTGAATTTTCCAAAACTTTTTTTTTTTACTGTCGACTCTAGCTAGCTTACATGACACATGGAATTCCAGTGAAAAACATATACCAGGTACTATATGCTAGATGTCTTATATTAGCAACAACTTTTCAACGCACGTCAAAATGATCACAGAAGCATCGATCACAGAGCCTAATAAGGTTTTGCACTCTTCTTCATTTAACAGCCAGAGACACGCAGCAACAATGTGAGCTGTATTACCTTAAAACAGGTGTTTCTTCCTCACTAGTTTCAGTGCAAAACCATCCACCAAATCCAGGGCTCTGGCCAGATTGCAACACTCAAATAGCTAATGATGAAGTCAGAGCTAACAGGAGGTTTCCTGCTTGGGATATTGAATATTTATAATAGTTATAGTATAGAAACCAATTTCCCTCCTGAGGCTGAACACTATCTATAGAGTTGTAGCAATCTTTTTTTCCTGACATCAAACAGCATCTGGTGTATACATATGTCTCTGACTGTTTTTCCTGTAGGATATGTGGGTCTTGGAACAGTGGGTGCTGCCACATGGTGGTACCTGTTTGATGAAGAAGGTCCGCAAGTGTCTTTCTATCAGCTGGTGAGTTGCAAACCATTGTCCTGCTCAGTCTGTCTTTGTTTATTTGCTGCACCACAGTCCCGTCCTCAGGTTATTGTGTTTTTCCTGTTATATTTTGATATGAAAGCCCCTCCCAGACCTTCTTCACAGTCCCCGCTCTTGTTGGACACAGTAATATTTTGAGATCCCATCAGTGTACAGAAATAGAAAAGGAAGTAAGACCCATGTGGTTTGATTGCACACAGGGTGGGAACGAGGCCAAGGTTCTGCAGCTGTTCCCCCATCAGATCTGAGCTCCATCAAACCAGGTCACGGAGGTCCTGGTGACATCCTGCTGACACACATGCAAGCACAGTCACACGTACACACACACTGACTCTTGGCTGTCTCTCTCTCTACAGAGACACTTCATGCAGTGTACTGAGGACAACCCCATGTTCCAGGACATAGACTGTGAGGTGTTTGAATCCCGCTACCCCACAACCATGGCTCTGTCCGTGCTGGTCACTATCGAAATGTTCAACGCACTCAACAGGTCTGTCATCCTCTGCTGTGATGTGTAAATGTCACGGCTGCCAGATTTTTATTAAAAAGAAGACACTGTCATCCAACAAGACAGCACTGCCTTTGAGAAAGACTTACACAGGGATAACAACGTGGTTTCCATGCCAGAAAAACACATCCATCTCAAACATCCGCTTTTTTCACTGCTGAAGGACTTAATGTTGCAGTGTATAATGGCCTATATTTTAGATTCTGCATTTGGTGAATTTGGCAAAAGAATCAAGCTTAGCCACACATCTTAAGAAATGGAATAATGCTTATTTGGGGAGGCAGAAAATAAAAGGAACAGTGGTATGAAGGGAAAACTCCTCATGTTTTTGCCAGGATTGCTCATGGAGCAAGTCTGTCAGTAGCTCCCTATAGAAACAAATGCTAATGTCTCATTTAGGAAAGAATCTGAGAAAGGGAAGGTTAAAATAAAGAGCTGCCCGACCAATGAAAACGTTGTCCTAAGCCCAGACAGTCAGTAAAACTGACAGAGGGGACATGGGGATGTTTACGTGGTTGCTATCACCCTTATAAGGAGGGAGACTTGTTATGATGCAGTTAGTGTTACATTTGATTCATTGCAAAGACATTCTAATTAAATGTCGGCTTATTTCTTTAATTGTTATATAGTTGTTATTTTCTTCCAGGAAACTAATGAAAGTCTGTGAACTTGCCACAGACTCTCGTTTGATCTTTGCAGCATTATAAAATAACTTCCATGTAAGTCCCTAATGTCAAGTTGAGCAGCTAAATTGTCAACATGTTTTGATCTATTAAAACTTCCCCCCGCCAGTTTGTCTGAGAACCAGTCCCTGGTCAGGATGCCTCCCTGGGTCAATGTTTGGCTGCTGGGAGCCATCATCCTCTCCCTCTCCCTCCACTTCCTGATCCTCTACGTTGAGCCTCTGCCAGTGAGTACTCACCTATGGGACACCTGTCGACTCTGTCAGTGAGCCTACTTGTTGTGAAAAAATCATACTGATAATACATATAATAATAATACATATAATGGTCCAAATGCATGAATTATATAAAATGCCGTGAGAGAAAAGTACAGAGGCCCTGAAAGCTCAATGCACTGCAACTTGAGAAAACACATGCAAATAGATAAAACACAAGCAAATGACAAAAACATTTTAACTAAATGGACAACACATGTGTAGCAACATACAAAAACACAACCAAATACAGAAATGCTGCACGTCACACAGAACATGAGTTACAAAACAACAGAAGTTTCCAGGGGTCACTAAATATAGCAAATGTTTTCATCACTTTTTAATGTCCCCTGGAAACTTATGTTGTTTTGTAACTCTTTTCCGTTGTGTTATGTGTAACTGCAGCATC
This sequence comes from Oplegnathus fasciatus, assembly GCA_003416845.1. Taxonomy (NCBI): domain Eukaryota; kingdom Metazoa; phylum Chordata; class Actinopteri; order Centrarchiformes; family Oplegnathidae; genus Oplegnathus; species Oplegnathus fasciatus. The sequence goes on along the minus strand of NTHP01000088.1, from coordinate 540,664 downwards.
CCTGTATTTGGTTGTTTTTTCTGTTAATACAGCATTGTTTACAAATTGTATTGATTTTCATCAGAGTAAAATATACTGTCCCTTGCTTGTGTTTGCTTTCTTCGGTTGCAGTGCGTTGAGCTGTCAGGGCCACTATAGAAAAAGCTTCATTGCACAGCGTCTACTGCAGCTTTATCTACCATCAGATGCATTATTAGAAGAGTTTTTGACTTTCTGATTTCCTCTGTCCCTCCAGTTGATCTTCCAGGTGACCCCTCTGCACTGGTCCCAGTGGATCGTGGTCCTGAAGATTTCCATCCCAGTCATCCTCCTGGATGAGGCACTGAAGTATATGTCCAGGAACCATCTAGAAGGTATGCTGATACCTGCTGGTCCACTTTTCTAATGAATCAACCCATAAACATTCTGGTGTTATGATTCTGAAATATTTAAAGTTAGTGAAGTACATTGAAATCAAAATGTTCTGGATTTTACTGACAAGTCTCTTCTGCTCTTTTTTCTCTCCTGCATTTCTAACTCAGCCTAAATTCTTTTTATCTCACCTTCTGTGAAAAGGTACTCTATTTCCAACCTCTTCATGCCTTCTCTCTCCAGTAGAAACTCGCAGCTTTAGACTGACCACACTAGTTATTGTGTATTCTAAATTATGTGTTTTTTCTTATCCCCGGCAGGTGATGAGGACAAGAAATATCGGAGGAGATGGCAGCTGAACTGAGACCTCTCCCTCAACACACTCACACACTTAGACACACGCCTACCCTCTTCCCTTTATGAGCTAGGAACCTTTTCTCTCCCCTGTCCTCATTCCCCACTCCTGCATGTCCAACAAACCATCACTAGAACCGAGCAGGGCTTGCATGAGAACGAGTGTGCAAGAAAGAGAGCATGCGTGTTCCTGCAAGCATGGCTTTGTACGAGTGTGTGAGTGAATGAGCACTGTGTGTGTGTGTGTGTGTGGGTGTGTGTGAACAGGCAGATGCAGGCCTGTCTTTATAGTTGCGAGAGCGAGAAACAACTGCAGAAAAAAAAGAAGATAAAACTGCCCAGGGCTCTGCTTTTTAAAGATTTCTGCTCATTGGTTTTTTCGACTGTACAGTACAAACATAGTGGTGCAGTAACTGGACTATGGGGAGGGAAGGAGAGGGAGGACAGGGGAACGGAGGTGGATAATACTGGGTGGGAGGGGGGTTGAAATTAGCACAGAGACCGAAAGAGAGATTGAGAGGCCTGTCATGGAGAAGAGACCGGTGTACACACTGGCAAAGATGGAGCATCAGCAAGGATGTGGAAGGTGAAAACAGCTGGCTCTCGAGGTGGCATGACCAGTGTAGAGAGCCATTGTACCTGTGTGTGTGTGTGTGTGTGTGTGTGTGTGTGTGTGTGTGTGTGTGTGTGTGTGT
>NTHP01000088.1:484433-536292 GCA_003416845.1 Oplegnathus fasciatus | reverse complement strand
GTGTGCTTGTGCTAGTGTGTGTGTGTGTGTGTGTGTGTGTGTGTGCTTGTGCTAGTGTGTGTGTGCTTGTGTGTGTGTGTGTGTGTCCACAAAAACATTATCTGGAGGTACTGCCCAGGCTTCTGCCACCCACACTACTGGCCCTGAATTCCAGCCAGCTCTGCAGGGGCACGGCCTTGTCAGCACAACACAATTGTATCTCTGGCCAGTTTGTCACAGCACCGCTCCTTCACCGCTCTTTATCTTTACTGTCACCACATCCAAAACTCCTGTTGATTGTGTTTTATGCAGAATCCTTTTTCCTGTCTTGCTCTCTGTCTCTCTTTCTCGCCCTCTGTCGAGGAGGCAGCTGTGGGCCCGGGGGGGGAGGGGGAGGGACGTTATCGGGCTCTTGAGTTAGGGTGTGGAGATGTCGCTCCACCTAAAGGTGTGAATAGCTTTACGCTGCTTGGCCGCTTCCTTCGGCTCTTAATTCGAGGAGCTGAGGTCAGCTCACAGACTTGGTAAAAATGGGGAAAAAAATAAAATCAAATAAAAATGTCAAACAGCAACCAAACCAGCATATCAGTAGAGTAGTTGTCAGCCAGTCCGCCCAGCTGGTCCTGTTAAGCCTCACTTTGATGTCCATCTGCTGTGCTGCCATTGGAGTTTTAGCTGTCAAATATCTAAATTAAAGCTTGAACAACAGGATGACGCTCCATGACATTTTGTGCAGAACAATTGTCTCGGAGCATCATATTGTTGATCTACCTTTTTAATTTATTCAGTTATTTCTAACCCTGCACCAGCGCTAAAGGTGTGTGTGCATATAGCCTTACTTGAATTAATTAGTCTAATTTGACTCGACGATGATGATGTAGTTAAAGTAAGTTAAGGATTGGCAACTAAACTGCTTGATTGTCTCAGTCTCACTTGCTCATGAATCATTTATATATTAAGCACATTTAACATCCATGCCTTATACAGCCCACTGCACCTCCACATTGAATATGTGGTCGAAATGAATGTGTTTCTGCTAGCCTTTAATTACCCTTTTACCCACCACCACCACTCTCACTCATACGTGCCCTGACAGTGATATTCGTTCTGATCACTTGAGGTCTTAAAGACTCTGAATGTCCACCTGGTCTGAGGCATGTTTAATAGGAAACCCTTTATGTTGTGCTTTGTGCGCTGCTCCCTCAGCTCCTCCTGCTCTCTCAATGCTTTAGCGACTCACTTGGGTATTGTTTTATAATGACTAAATAGTAATGTATTTGACTGAAAGAACCCACGGGGTTTGGATTGTGTCTTTAAGTCTTAATTATGGGTTTTGTGTTGGGCCCTGGTGCTCTGTGGACTCGGTCAGCGGTGTGTGTGGTCTCCTGTTGCTTCCACATGGGATAGAGGAGAGTGTGCACATTCAAAAAAAAACAACAACTTTGTAAAGACTAAATGAAATCAAATGAATTTAATAAAGCAACGTTTCGATTACAGAGATCTTCAAGGCAAGTGTTACCTGGTGAAGGTAAATTAACCGGGAGTTATTGACACACGGTGCAGATCTTTCTCCTTTGTCCTTCCTTTTCTTGCTTCCAGACCTGATTTCAACAAGAGGGACTGATTTCTGCAGTGTCACACAGAGTATGGTTTAGAATCTGAAGGAAAATCCATCCTTAAACACTTCAACATCAGTGACCAATCTGCTATGGCTTACAGGGCTGTATGCAGTTGTGTATTTATCTACTTTGTTGCTTGGTGATGTCTTTTTCTTACTCCAGGGGATAACTAACCAAACTTAGATGGCGTGACATCATCGAGTCCAGATATTTCCACATGCTCTCTGGGGTCATCCTTGGAAATGTACAGTAGGAAATCACTCACTCAAGTAGAAGTTGATGAAGCAAATTGAGGGAAAGTACACTGAGAAGTTGATTAAAACACATCACCAGATGCAAAAAAGGCTTTGAACATCACAGCCCTGTGACCTTTGACAGTGTGAGAAGGTTTAAGGGTGGAATATTCCTTATAATCATATCAGAAGCTGGATTTTGTCTCAAGTAAATAATGGCTTGTTTTGGCTGATTTTGATTATACTTGACATAAAACAGTCATTATGTTCAATGATTTCTTCAGTCCTTTATTAAGTTTTTTTTTTTTTTACCACAATGAGAATATGGCACCTCTGTCCAGACCAGCAGACCACCTGTCCCTGTCCCAGGTCCCCTTAGCTCTGTAACATGCTGGCACTCTGGCCACCAGGCACTATAGGTCTGTATAGCCTTGTTATTTACTACTGAATCCTCAACTCTGTACAGAAGATGAGAATATGATCGCATGGAACCTTGTTACTGTAATAATAACCTATACAGTATATAATATTTAATTTTTTGATAACTTACATCAATGAAACCTACTTACCAACAACAGTCAGACTTGCGAGAAAGCATTTTTTATTTTTCTTTGAGCACACGGTATCTAAGGATCTCTTTTTTTGTTTTGTTTTGTAGAATAGAAAGGTTGTTTCTTCATTGTTCCCGTTTGGTTTTTACAGTTGCTGGGGTTTTGTGTCTTTTACTGTAGGGAAAAGAATATGACATTATCATGTTTAAGATAGACAAGAATTATGCTTACGCTAATTAATGATGATGACACTGATCATGTCAGTGATAGTTATCCGGTGTGAGAATGTTCAAGAATTTGTGAATGAACTGTGTCTGGTTTACACTGAGCGATAAGCAGTGATGAATCCTGGGTTATGAAGTTTTATGACTGTACATTGAAGGGCTTGGTGTGGATGCAGGCTCTAGAGACCCGTGACAATCCTTTTGGGTCCGACAACTCTTCCAGCATGGTACTCAAAGTCCTCTACCATCTGCAAAAGAATACCCACCTTTACTAACAGTGAGGGAGTGATCAGGTTCACATCAATAACATCTGACCAACTGTTCCCTTTTTCTTTGTCTGTATAGACGGAAGTAAGTAAACAGTCTCTAGAGCCTGAGTTCCACCTCTGAGAAATTAAAAGGATTCTCTGTATTGCCTTGTTAATATTAATTGTGGACACATAATTTTATAAATGACAAAGACGTGGAAATAAAGATAATTTATCTTGTTATTTATTCAGACGTTGTGTTCTTTTTTTCATGTACCATTTAAAAATGAGATTATTTTTTCTCCCTGTGAACAGTTTTCTTTGGAACTACTTTCTACAGAAGAATCAGTCCCAATGAAAACTGTTGATAGGGAGCTTTTGTGGATGATCCTGAATGAAAGGTCCATTTCTGTTAAGTTTTTATCCTGAAATGCTTTAAGGAACACTAAACAAAATTCCATTTGGGGAAGTTTTTTTCTAAAATTACCCTTTTTCCAGCGTGAATGCAACTGTAGAAAGATCTTGGTCAAAATGGGTTCTGAAAGTTAGTTTTATTTTGATACAATATTAGAAGTAAAAGGCCAAGTTTGGCCAAGTGAGAACAGGTAGCACAGACACCAAAACTGTTTCCATTTTCAAAACAGCAAGTCCATGCTCCGAAAGGTGTTGTGTTCTTAAAACGATTCATGACAGAGTGTAGAGCACATCCAAAGAACTTCTACAGCCGCTGGATCAAAAGACAAACTGAAGGCAAAAGTCAGACAAAAGATCCGTAGACTGCACTGATAGCTCCCAGCAAATTCAATTCAACAGAGCAATGTTTCGATCTAACATGGATCTTTGTCGGGCATTGTTAAATAACCACCACAAAGCAGAACAAGAATATAGACACAAACACATCATCTGCAGGATAGAGAGTCAATCTACTCTCAGACTGGACCAATCAGAGAAGAGCTGGATGAAACTGTTTCGTACTCCCATACAGGGCACAAAACATGTCCTTTCCATCTAATAGAAATAACATTAAGAAAAATATTATACAAGAATATATTAAATCACACATCACAGATTTAGTCAAATGTAAGACATGAATCACATCCATCATCCAAAAGGGAAACAATAATCATAGAGACTACTGCAGAGGAAAATAGTAGATAGAAAATATGAATTCATATTAATTCTACATTACTTGTCCAAAAGGGTTTAAATGACCAAAGTACAAAGTAGCAATGAGCTAACATTTGTATTAATACATAACTTTTCATACAATCAACAAAATCACATACTGGTGTTTAAAGGGAAAATAATACCGTCTTAATTTAAGATCGCAGACAACACAATCAAATGCATCAAATCATAACTTCAGACCTGCAAACATTTAGTGCTGATAAACAGAACTGAAAATAAAATGTAATCATTTAAGGCAGTCTGTTTACTGCTTTATATCTTGCCTTTCATCGCCACACCAGCCTGCTCAGACACCTTACTGTAGATAAGCCGAGTTGGGATTGATTTACGTGAACTTTATTTGTCATAACAACAAACGGTTGTTGGGCATTTGACTTGGTGAGCTGAGCTCATGGTGCCACAAGGCAGACAGGATAACATTCAACACATCATGCTACTAATAAAACCATCACATACATAAGGACATATTCAAATACACAAAGTATCATAAATATAAGAGATGAGCTAAACATGGTATACCTTTAAGTGATAGAGGTTTGTAAATCAAGAGTCAAATAAGCTAAACATGTTAAACTATGCAAAATACCATAGATAATTACAAAGACAGCCATAAACTAAAAACAAACTGTACCTTAAAGTGCCAGAGATCAGATTTAAAACAGAGCTGTCTGTTTCCTCCAAAGAGAGGAGCTGCTAACAATGTTCACAGCCTTTTGGTGAAGCTGAACTTTATAAATTGAAGAGAGGGACTGCGGCAGCTCACAAGATTAGACACCTCCCTACTATATGCTAATCCAGGTAACCAACCTGGTACATGCCCATTACATGTGACTTTATACTGATTATTGAGTCAAACGTTTTGTTCTTATTCATATTCTTACACAGAGACACATTCATCTTCAGTGGGAACGAGATTGAGAATATTGCAAGCGGAAAACTCTCACTTGCACTTGTGTTAATATTTTGAAAACCATGTTTTCTTTTGTAGCTGTGTAGAAAAAGAACCAGAAATCCTTAAAAAAAAATGAAAACTGTGACACCATGTGTGCATTGAACCTTTTAGACCAGCAGGGGGGGATGTTACACCATCTTGCCTGTATGTACAGTATAGAGCTATAAGGTGACTGGTCATGTCAGGATGTTTTATATGTATCCATCCTTCTCAAGTAGAAGAAGTGGGAACTGGTTTTGTTGCGTACTGAAGACCAACCCAAGGAGTCTTTGGTGCTTTTGTCTTGAGCACACAACAGACAGATCTGCTCATGTGGAGGAAATGAATCTTTTTGTTCTTCGACTTCTCCGTGAAAAAGAGAGCCGCCACTCTGGACCTGCCCTCAGCCTTTACATTTTCAAATTTGCTGCCGAAACACGATCACATGCACCTACACCTGCCGGTCTGACTGCCAGTTGCCACACAGCCAGAAGTACTTTGTCATGCTTCCTCAGATCTCACATGTGAGAATGACACACACCCTCTCCAGGGGAAGTTCCTGGAGCGAAGGTAGGATCCCAAGGGCTGCAGGGAAAATAGAAGAGGATCTCATTAGTATCAGCCCGTTATTTCCACCCTGAGCCTCAGAGGGAAGCAGGATAGGGAAAGTCAGCAGGGGCTCCGTCCCAGTGAAACACACACACAAACACACAGGCCAAGGATGGCAGCTGAGAAAACTTGACTCAGTGATGAACTAATGGTAAGGTCACACACAAAGGGACAAAGGTGTTGGAATAGAATAGGTTCCTTTTGTCTAAATTTTAATTGAAGTCTCTATCTCTTTGTGTTGCTGATTTTATATCGCATGAACACTGTCTGGAATAATAAGGTGCAAAACCTCCTCTGATAGAACTGGGTGCTCTGCTTCACATATCAGGATGGTGGCACTCCAAAAGCACAAAACATGAAAAGTGCCTGGGATAAGGATTATTTGGCAATGACTATTTTTTTCTATATTTATACTGAGAAGACAAAAATTCAGTTGTTTTTCTTTCTCTCTCACACATTGATGATTCACACATTTCTTTGCTTTTCTGAAACTGACTACTGCTCCTATTGATTATAATCGTTTACCTTTGTAAAAGACAATATAGAAAACTGATGGTTTCATTATGGACTCCCACACAAGCTATCATTAAAAACGTCACTACTGTGAAACTTCTGACTTCTGAGTCTCAGATCTCTCTGATAATGATCCGGTCACGCATCATGCCAACATCAGACTGGTCTCACTATGCACATACAAGGCAGTGTGCTGGCTGATTTGCACTATGACTCATATGAGAACAAGCAGAGGCTGCTCGCTGTGCGGCGGGCCCTGTGAGGACACACATCTAGAAAACTGCCTTGAGACAGAAAAGAGAAAATAATTTAAATTTGGGGGGTGATTGTGCTGAGAGGGAGAACATTCTGCCCCTTATCCCATGGTGTCAGCCAGTGTTGTGCTGTGAGTGTTGTGCTGAAGCTGTTGCCAAGAAACTAAATGAACTTTCGATGAACTTCCTCCACGGCTGCGACAAGGAAGGGATAGTCCTCTCAAAGGCTGCAGCACCCACTAGAACCACTGTCTGTTTGCCAGTCGACCACTTACTGCAGTTTTACAGCTGATAAACAGTCTAATATCCTGTGCAGTGTTATACTTCTCCCCACTACATTTCAGAGGGATATATTGTACTTTTTACTGCACTACATTTATTTGACAGCTACAGTTGCTACCAGTTACTTTAGGAATAAAAAAGATTTTGCATACAAAACATATGAAGAGCTTTTATATATAATATATATAATGTGATGCTTTGTTGTAGATTAAACTACCCAACAATATATAGAATTAGAGGTGAAAAGCTTAGTCAATTAATCAATTAGAAAATTAATTAATTGACTAATTTAACTATTTACCATTTTGATAATAGTTTAAATCATTTTTCATGCATAAATGCCAAACATTGGCTGTTCCACCTTCTCAAACGTAAGGATTTGCTGCTTTTCCTTGTAATTATTTTATCAGTTTTACTTTTATTTGTTTATCGTTTTACAACTTTTACAAACCAAACAATCAATCAATTAATTAATCAATTATCATATAAAATAGCTAAAAATGTTCCATTTTGTTTTAAGATACAAAACTATTCTTAAAAAATCACAAAATGAAGAAATAAAATTGCTAAAGGTTAGCACACACATTGATGGATGAGTAATAATAATCCAATGATATGATATGTAATATCGCAAGAGTCACATGGGTCATTTTTCTGCTTTGTGTACTTTCAATACTTTAAGTAGATTTTCCTGATTTTACATACTTACCTTTACTTAAGTAACATTATAAATATACTTTTACTTGTAACAGAGTTTTTTTGTTTGTTTGTTTGTTTTCCTGTTTCCAGAGTTCAGTTTTATTGTGCAATAAAGTGATATAAAACATGGTGTTTGAAGGTAGGACAGAAGAGGTAACAGTGTTATAACATATTCAGCCATAATCAAAGTAGGACAAATCACAACAAAAAAAGAGGGGAAACAAGTCAACAAACAAAATAAAAAATTTTAAAAAAAGGGAACAAAAGAAACAAAGAAACAAACAAAAACAAACAAACAGACAGACAGAGTAACAGAGTATTTTTACAGTTAAGTAAATGATCTGAATACTTCTTCCTCCACTGATTCAAGTGTTCATGAACAGATTACAGGTACAGTATATGTTAGTTAGATTATTCAAAAGTCATGCTGATGTTTCTCTGCTACATTAACAGACAATATTCAGAAGGGTGTTGGTGGCTCTTGGTATTAAATAAGGATAGTGGTTCTGGGGATTAAAGGAGGACAGTGATTTCTGTGGCATTATGAAACTTATTTTATTCAGAGAGACTGAATCATGTTGACACGGGCCTGCTAGAACTGTCAGCACGTGTTTGTCTACTGCTGACATGCAATCCATCCTCATACTAGTTTGCTTCGAATAGAGTGAGGAAGTTTTGAGCTCATGTCACAATCATTGATTATGTTACGTACAGTAGGTTATAATCCGTCCTCAGTTATCTTCTCTCAGTGATCCGTCACTGCTGTCAAACAGCTGACACAGTAATGTGTCAAAATGAGAAAAGGGATATGTTGTATGTCGAACGTATAATCAACACAAATATTTGCCTTTAAGTGGGCAACCATGGACTGTACTCTATGGCAGACAATAATGACCGATGGAGCACTTTCCTGTGTGTTCTTAGACTTCTATTGAATATGAATGGGGGGGTGATTGTGGACTCCTACAATATTTGTCTGGACTTTCACTTCCAAATGCCAAAACATGTCAGAGAGACTCTATGCAATTGGAGACTGAGGTGAATGTTTACATTTCAAATTCCCATAAGGCTGACATTCAAATTGAGTAGGATATGTTGACTCGGGATGTTCTTTAAAGTCCCCCTCCACTCAGAAATGTGTTTAGCTTATTGTTACTTTGCTTGGATGTTTCACTGTGCAGAATGATGTGTGTACAGTGTTTTCACATTCACCTGTTTCTCTATACTCACCTTAAATCGGAGTTTAAGACATTTATAAAAGAGCCGGTTTTGTGACATCACAACTGGAAGCCAGTCGTGGTCCAATATGCAACTTATAGTCTGACGTGGAAACTTGAATCCTCCAGAGGAAGAATGAGTTGATGTGATTAAGAATTAAGAATTTGTAACTAGTTAAACTTTCTTTGTGGAAAAAACATATCAGATGCAACTTATTAACCCAAGTATCTTTATATGTCTTAAAGCATATCTGGTGGGGATCTTATATGCTTGTACTTCATATCTAATGTCACATAAAATGAGCATCATACTCTCACATAGAAGAATGTCTCAGCCAGCATCGAGGTGGCATTTTTATTCCTCTCTGAATCCAATCTCTGTTATCTATCGCTCCGCTGGAGCTGCTCGGCGTCTAACAGTAGGAGACTACAGTATGAATTCACCAGGCATCTCTGAAGTGTAAATGTATTTAACTCTGAATGTGAGCTACAGGACCACTGCTCAGAAAACATCCCTCGGGGAAATAAAGGTTAAACGTATCTACTAGGAATTTAATTGAGTTTGATGGCCACAGTTGATGAATTTATTGCCTACAACATGTTCAGTAGGCTACAGTGCAGTCAGTAATTAGATTGTTACCCTCTGCAGTCAGAAATGACCGCTCTGCTTATCTGCACTAATTACTGAGACGTTCATTTGAATTGTGTCAATTGGGGACTGAAGTAGGAATATGGCCAGTAGAGGCGCTATCTGCACTTTAGCTCCATAAATTCACTCTATTAAACCCAATCTTTAATGGAGGGGTAATATAGAATATTCTGCAGGTGGCACCTGTGATTATAAAGCGTGTAATATAAGTCCCTGCACGTATAATGCTGTATCTTATACTGTAAGTGAGAAATGGTGATACTGTAGTATAATAGCGCAGTGGATAATATCACGATAGTGGTCATGCTGCGGGGAACAGGGCGGATCTTAGGACCCATGGTTTCATTTCTTGTCGAATAATAAAAGTTGGGGTTATCCGTGTGCTGTCGACGTGCAACAAACCCGTCTCAAAGTGTGTGTGACCAGCCCTTCTGCTGCTGTGTGCACATTGCAGTGGTGCAACAACAGCCGGCTGCGGGCTGTGTATACATTCAGCCGCTGGGTGTCTTCACTCTGTGGCTCCGCTGTAGACGAGAGAGGGTAGTGTGGGCTGCTCTGTCCGTGTTTTCCGGAAGAGAGGGTGTGAAACATGGGACACATCTCAGGTCAGCAGCTGATCCTGCCACACATCTAGCTCAGAAGCCTGTGTGGATGCCCGCCTGTTAGTCTGTGTTGATAATCGGCTGTGTGTGGACTGACTCAAACAGGCACCGTGCGTCCAAACGGGACATCCCTCTGGATCCCTTTGACTGGAACGCTTAAAGGGGCTCAAACACGCCCGAGCACTCATTTGGGTAAGTGAAACTTTTAGGATCATCTCATGTCAAGTGCATGAATGTTTAGCCGCGGCTCGCGGGGCGAGTCGGTGCTGTGTAAATATGGGGAAGTAAAGCAGAAAATGCTCTTGTGCAATGCAGATGGATCACACTGCACGTGCGTCCTCGCCGTGTTTTATTGTTGTTCAGTGAATTGCTCATAAGGATGTTGAATCCCCTGCAGTTGCACTGGATTTTAACCACTTTACGCACACGCGCGCGCACGCCCTTTGCACCATGAAATTGGAAGCTGCACTGAAATGCAGCATGCACGCACGCCAATGATGTGCCGCTGATCTGTGTCAGGCACCTGTAGTAAAACGCTGTTGCCTCACACCCCACATAGGACTTTTGTTAAGGATGAAGTGCTTCACAAACTGGGGGCCGGGGTCCCACCAGAGACCTCTTAAGGCGACCCAAGTGGTCCCCAATAAATTGAGGATCTCATTTTAGTTTGCTCTCTGGTCCAGTGGCATACAGGGATGTCTGGTTTGATCACAGGTCTATCCCTCTGATCCATAAATGTGGGAGTGGTGTCAAGTGCTGAAATTATTAATTGATTAGTCAATGACACAGAAAATTAAACTCTTCTGATTACTGATTAGTGAGGATTCTCCCTGTTTTTGATATCGTAAATTGGATACCTTTTGGGTTTTTGACAGTTAGTTGGACAAAATAAGCAATTTAAAGAACTTTGGCTAAAAGAAATGAGCATTTTTCATTTTTTCTCCAACATTTTGTTGACAAAATGCTTTAAAAATTACCAGAAAACTGGACTTACTCAATAATAAGAATAATAATTTGTTGCAGCCCCAGTGAACATGTTTAGGGAGCCCTGGTGTAAGGTTGACCTGTCAGCATAGACAGTGTGACTGTAATAGCAACTGTACAGTTTTTGATAAGGCCTCTTCTCTGTTTTAAGCCACAAACATGGTTTCCACTGCTCTAAAGTGACTCGGTGTCTAATTAAAACAAGCGATGGCTTCGTGTCCGCCTCAAGTGGTGCTCATTTCACCCTGCTCACACGTTGTTTAATCCCTCATTCATGAGACACGGGGCTTGTGTCTCATGAATTGTTCCTTTGAATTTACTTGAAGGATGACTTCAAAATGAGCTGACTCTCCAGTGCTGCACCTTGAAAAACAGCGAGCACATGAATAACATGCAACAAGTGACTGTAGTGTCTCCACTTTTGTTCTCAACCACACGACTAATGAAGTGGTAGAGTCTGCAAAGCGACTGCTCAGCAAAGACAAAACCAGTTTCAGTTTTGGTTGGTTGACTTTAACAGTATGATGATTTGAATATTCACAATATTTAAAACGTGCTCGGCTGAATTGGCTGGAAGATGTATTGCACCTGTACTGTATTTGTGAATATTGTTGCTGAGCAGTTCAGCTTCCCTCTTGTGGGTTCCTATTATGTTTTGTATGCAACTTTATGAGCAATAAATACCAGAAATGGGACTATGAAACATACCAGTAGTGTGACAGGCTTCTATCAGGACTAAGAGCAAGATTAAATGGTTTTCCAATCTTAACAACCCTGGATCTCATGGCTGCCTTGCATTTTGTCCTGTTGTACCTGTGCAATTGTTGAATCTTGCAGCAAAATTGTGGTTTGGCCAGTTTTGTGTAAAAAGAACAAAAACTAGACAACAAAATGTTCCCAGAAATGTACGGTACATTGCCAGCAGCTGTCTGGGTGGTTTTCCTTTGAGCAGTCTAAAAAATGTACAGTCTAAAGTGTATTTTAAAGGAAATACATACTGTAATACAGTATTTCGAAGCATTTTCACTTGTGTTTCCATGTTTTTGTATTCCAGACAACTGCTCGGTGTAAATTAGCAACGCCAGCATCACCTCTGTTTCTCTTGCCCACTTTTTGTTGCTGAATATGCCAACGGCTGTAACCTCCTTAACACTTCTTCACGTGGGCTTTGGTAATCATACCACAGCCACAGCCCAGCCCCTGAAAAAGAGGACATGTCAACAGCTCCCTGCTCCTTCAGCCCCACTGGGAAATCACTTGAGTAGGGCGGGGGAGAAAGAAATCAGCCTTGTGTGTGTTTATGTGTGTGTATCCTTGTGTGAATGTCTGCTGGATTGTGTGTGTTTTATATTAGTGTCTTTAATAAATGTCATAAACAGTTTTACATGGAGGCCTGGACATCATTCACCCATATTATGCCAAGCACAGCTAAACTCTGAGAATCGGAGAATAAACAGGGAGCGTCTCTGCTCTTCAGCTGCTCTGTGCTGGCTGCTGAACACTGCTGTACCCTGCTGCTCCTCTTATTGCAACAATTTTCTATTTTTCAGTCATTGTACCAATTGATTGTGATCGCTAAGTGACTGCAGAGCTACATGCAATTTGCAGGAAGTGCTTTTCTTTGATGCAGTCAAACCAAAAGACCCTTAAATGTGTTCCATGTGTAATTGCTTGAAGTGATCATCATCAGTGGGCTGCAACTCTAGATGCATCTTTGTGCGTGTGTGTGTGTGGCCATGAAGACAAATTTACAGGCACTCAGAATGGATGAAAATTGAAATCCGTGCGTGACCTTGACCCAGAGGGGTTAGGCATTGCTAGGGTTTGATGCTTTGACATACATCCTTTAAAGGTATGAGTTATAATTTTCACAAATGGTGCACTAAAAGACAGTCTATAATTAAAAAGGAAAAGAGAAGTTCAATTTCATTTGTCCTTTTTTTTTGAAGACAACAACCTCAATGAGTCATTTTGAAAAAAAAAAACATTTGCAGGAGAGCAGCATAAATACTTTCACAGAATAGTTTCCATCGGAGACGTAAGACAACTCGTAGTGTGTGACTGAACCGTGTTTTCCAGTCCGGAGTGTTAAGACGCTCGAGCTCTTTATTTGATGTCTGACACACTTTCGTATTGCAGCTGTGAGAAAAAAGTAGCAGCTGTACCTGCTGCAGTGTTTCTGTGACAAAGCTAGTACTGTTAGCACTGCATCCGTTACCTCCTCTGTGGAATCAGCCTTCAGTTCCTGGAAGCTCTCACATGGAATCACTCTAGTGTGTTGCTTGCACTATGTTTTAGGGTTGATCAACACACCAAGTTAACAGTATAACAGGCAAGCTCTCCGTCTGTGTTGAGATGAGTGATAGAAAGCAGATTAAGAGTCATGTGTAAGCTGTAGGGCATGTCATTATTTGTGAAGGGGATTGATCTTCCATGTGTTTTTGTGTATTACAGAATCTGAAATACTCAGTGAGCTAAAGCACCTTGTGTTATGTGGCATATTTTCGAATCTGGCTTCTTTTGCATGGTCTATATCCAATCCTAAAGGGGGAAAAATGCGCCCTGTGATCCTGTTAAAGGGACACTTTTTACATTTGACACATCAAGGTCGGTTTACTTGTTATGTTGAGTACTACTCAGCCTGTGAAAACAGTTGTTTAATGTCCTCTGTGGCTCTGGCGGAGCTTTCCAACATCTGAGAAAGTAAGGGCTACTTTCTGATGATGTCACTGAGATGTCACCAGGGTTATCTCAGCTTGGACTTGGAGACGACAAATATATAACAGAAAGCCTGAGTTACAAATTGGTGGCGTGGAGTTTGAAAGACATTTACGAGTTTAACAAAAGACGCTTTCCAATTGAATTATTCAAAGTGTAGGATCCAGTGTTTTGGGGTCTTGACCCACACTAGCGACTAAAAAGCTTAGGGAGTTTTGGTATGTACTGCATTTGGGAAGACCCATCGTACGGTTTGTATCCACTCGGAAATAATACAAAAAACTAGCTTCCCTTTGGAAAGTGGATGCCTAGCTTGGTAATGTTAGCACTGATTCCCACGACTTTTTCAAACATGTCATATTAACACTTGCTTAGTCATCGGCAGCACACATTATACAGAACTGGGGGGATCTATCTAGAATTAGCTGTCTCTGTTTCATTTCAGTTGTAGTAACGGCAAATGACCAGACTGTCGAAACTCACAGCAACAGGTAGTCCTGTAACCTAAGCACTGTGTACGTTACCCAGTGATTTGAATCATGACGCACAGTGAAGTGCAGAGTCACAGGAAAAACATACAGAGTGCTCAAATCACAGAGAATACAGTTAACAATGTCGGTCCCCTGCTGGTTCACTGCCTGCATGGCCATTGACATGACATGATATTGTTATATGAATTTATGATATTGTATCTTTATTGTTTTAGTGCCCAGGTACACAGGTATTGCACCAATCATATTACCAGTAGCAACAGTGTCGGAACCAAAAATTCCCACCCCCTGGAGAACCCTACCACTGTCACTGCAGAAAAATACTTAAACTTAACTTAAATTTCTTCTCTTTGGTAAGTGCAATTTTGACTGAATAAGTGCACAAGTCAAAAAAAAAACCCAAGGATGGATATACTGTGTACAGAATAGCTTAGTATAATGCTATAGATGGTGAACATGGCTAAACGTCAGCACACTGTCACTGTGAGCATGTTAGCATGCTGACATCAGCATGTAGTACAGAGCACAGATGTGCCTCAGTATAGCCTCAGAGCTGCTAGCATGGCCGTAGCATGTGTTATTAACCTCGAAGTGAATAGAGTGTATCAAAGCATCCTGATCCTGCTGTAACCTTGAATGTAACCTTTCACACTTGCATTATTGCCTCCTGTTCCAAATGTGATTCAGATGTCAGATACACTAAACATAATTATGAAACTGTGAGACAAGTCAATTACATATGTTTTCTTTTTGTTCGTAGAGTGGAGTATGAATACATTTACAGGTCCTCATTAGTTCATACTGTGCCAGGCGCACAACCACATCTGCATATTAGCCTCCATTATTCAAAGCACAACCAGTAAGGACTCTGCGGGCTCTCAGATCTTTTAGTTAACCTCATCCAAGTGCTATCCTGCACTCCACCCCACTTGCAATTCTCCCCCGTTCCCATTAGCCTGTGTATGAGAGACACCAGCATGAATGAGACGCCCACTGGGATCCTACACCAGTTAATTTCTTTTATCAGAATGTTTATTGGAGGAGCATGGCTAAGCTGTAAGAAGGTGAAAGTAAAAACTAAGAATATCAAGTATTCAGTGATGTGTTCCTGTTGCTTGATTGAGTTCTTAGCCCTACTGTACCTGAAAGGTCAGGGTTGGTTATCTGACTGCACCCTCATTTCAAAAGAAATATTTTTGGCCAGGTAGTTCAATATGACCACTACTACATTGTCGGGCTGTGAATTTGTCAACAAAACACAACAGCAGTTTTGTGGTTTTCTAGCCCTGTCTCTTTAAATTTGATACCTAAATGTCTCATCCTGTTTGCTCGAGATGTTATTGCCATGTGTCCCCAGCGCTCTGCTGTTATTTCCATATGGCCGGTGAGCTAACCGAAATAAGTGATGGCTGGTTGAGTTTGTGTCTTGCCTCTAGAGAGGCTTGTCTGTGTGCAGCCCAAAACTCTTCCACAGACCCTGACACCAGCTTTTCCCCTGTGGCCACTTGTCGCAGTGGACTCCTTGGGGTATACTGTAGACAGCCAGAGCCCTGCCTCCTTTCCAGGTTAGCCTCTGATTTCCACTTGAACATCATTTCATTTCCTTCAGGAGGGGGTGGCAATGTGCTGAAAGACATTGATTTTAGCTCAGATGACAGATAGTTAAAAATAGTAAATAATGATCTCTGATTTCAAGGGAATGCCCACACACTCACAGAGGCTTTTGTAGTTTGCCACCCAACCCACATGTGGCGACTATACTGATACTGAAACATACAGTAGTAATGAGATACGCATTAACAGATGGTATTCTCTTTGTTTACATATGATTCAAGTGATACATGGGTGGACTTGTTCAATTGTGTGGATAATTTTCGTACAATGACCAGGTGTGTGTTGCACACAACAGGGGTGTGCGGCACACTCCAGCTTCTATATGTATCTAAAAAGAAATGGATTACTTCCAGGTCCATGTAGCTGAAGGTGTCATCTGTGTTATTTTATTAGGAAGTCATTGCTGATATCATCTCTACATAGTATATTCATTCTTAAGGTGCCAACTTCTATGTACTGCAATTGTTCTACTGTGAAATCCCAAATCGTGCAAAATCCTGGATTCAACCTGAGGAGGTGCTGCTGAGATCTGTAGCATTTTCCATGTAGATTTTCATTTACCAGCATGTGCACAAGAACATCGAAAATATGTTTGGCACTCAGCATTGTGTCACTGTGAACAGCAAAATACAGCCTCAAATAAATACGCTGACTCAACATATAGCTAATGTCTGGAGTTATTATGGCAATATTGTCACGGTCACATGGTTGTCATGTTCCTGCTGATTGGCTGAAGGTGGGTCCCGGAGGCAGATGGCAGGAGAAGTGAACAAACAGAAAATGCTTGCATGCTGCAGATGTAGCTCTTTTGTTGAAACTGTGATGGACAATGAATAATAGCTCTCACCCCTCAAGTATTTGGGATTAGTTTCTGTCTAAGTTCATGTGTTAACCTAAATGCACTGAAGCCAGTTCAGGGCTGAGAACAATCAGTGCACGGTTGGTGACATGTAAGAGGATGCTGGACCCTGCTACCACCACCCAGGACTCGCCAGGGTTCAGATAAGACCTGCATCCTTTCTTTGGCGTCGGCAGTGGATGGCACTCAATATATGTTGTGGCCTATAAGTAGCTGGCAAGGCTTAGAGTTAATTTATTCCACCAGATGTTACTATTCCTCCAGTACTCCCTGTGCCGTGACAACATAAAAATAATGTAAAATTAAAAAAAATGTTTTTCAGTGGAGGTGGAGGAGGCTCTGGCAGATTGTCTACTAGTGCTTAGCAGTAGCAGCGTTGCTGGGGGAGGAATTGGCTCTCATGGCTCCAAACACAGGTTTGTTTTGGTGAGTTCTGCCAGCTAAAGAGAAGGAGCTTAAACCTCCACTAAGATCTCTGCTGACAGTACTCCCCTCTCCAGGTTGTCTGTATGACATGCTTTACTATTTCTGCTCAGGTCTCTTTGCAGTAGGCCGGTAGAAATATCCCTCTGTGTGGATGATGGAATTGCATGAAAGAGCAGAGCTGGTAGTCTTTTTGATGAAATCCTGGAGGAGGGAGAAGCAGAATCTGACCCTGGGCCAGCTGACACCAGCGCTCTCCTTTGGAGAAAGCAACCTATTTTAGTGAGCAAACCGTTCCTCTTCTGGAGAATCGACCAACCTCGGCCCTCCTCTGGCTCCTGCATCTAAATTTCTCTTTGTAGCTTGCACAAGGGTGGAGAACGAGAGACTCCGCTAACATTATTGATGAAGGGAGAAAGAGGCTCACAGCTCAGAGGGCTGAAATTCTTGTGTTCCTCCAGGAAGAATCTGCTGGAAGAAAAACACAACTGGCACATGAGATGAGGTGTAAGAAAGGAGCTAATATTAGTCAGTAATTGCTGTCAGGAAAAATAAAAAGCCAGCTTGTAAAATGGAAAAATTGAGTGTTGTGTACTACATTACAAGTAATTTCTTACTGTGGAAAATGTAAGGTTGCTTAATGGTAGTTGCTTTATGTTCCTCTACGGTAACCTGGAGAGGACAAAATAATGGTTCAGTAATAACAGGAGTGTGTTCCGACGTCATGTTGAGTCACCACGTTGTGATTCTAAAATGATTTTGCGTTGTCAAAACAGCTATTTAGATCCCAAAACAACTTTCTTCTTTCTTTTTCTCGGGGGGGAGCCAAAAGAAAAATAAAAGTGACAATTTAAAATATCATCCCTCTGCAGTCTTTGTAAGAGCTATTAATGTATGAATTGTTGGGAAATTGGGAAAATGATCCATCCCAGTCTCTCTGAGTCCAGGGCGTTTTGTCAGACCAACAATCTAAAACCCAAAGATATTCAGTTTATATGAAACAGAGAAAAGCAGAAAATCTTCTTATTTGAGAGGCTCAAAACAGCAATTTTTTTTTTTTGCCATTTTTGCTTGAGAAACGACTAAAATTATTAATTGATTATCAAAATTGTTGCAGATTATTTTCCTGACTGATCAACTCATCTATTAATCGTCTAATCATTGCAGCTCTAGAATTAAGATGATATAGTTATCAAAGACCTTTGTCTTTGGCTTGACTTTGACTTGTTAACTTTTGTCACATTAGAAGAAAAAAGATTTGCCAGTGTCACACAAGTCTGCTCTACTTCATAATAAGACATGTCGGTGGGGGAAGTCAAATGATCTGTAAATAATGTAAATAATGATCCTCTCTTTCTTTAGGGAGTAACATTTTTAGAATGAGTCACCAAAGAGCTGCTGGGCTAAACATTTGCTGCTGTGATACCGGCAGCTTGCTAATAGCGATGCCTCCGTCGTCCTCTGCCTGTGACCTTTCCCCAAACACAAAGAACACAACCTCAAGTCTGATTTTTGTTTCTGAGAGGTTTGTTTTGTCAGTTTTTTTTTCAGCCACCAAAAGCACATTTAGGAACCTGTTCCAAAGAGATAAGAGCTCAAAAAATTAACATTTTGTTTTGATGTTTTAAATGCTGCGAGAGACGGATTAGTTAGAGGAAAGTGCTGCTCATCCTCTTTTGCCGTGATGATTCTGTGAAATACAGTTCAGAATGGAGCTCGCGCTTAAGCCGGTACAAAAAATAGTGATGATTACATGTGACCAGCATCAAGGGTCAAACCAAGTCACAGAGGAAACGGCTATATTAAGTCAGATTGCTATTGACTGCAGTCTTTGCTCATTTAAAATAACTGACCATAACACAGCAAGTGTAATTATGTGACTAATTGTGTTGATTAGATCATTATCCACAGTCAAGAGGCCATGAACATCATCTTGTTAGCCATGTTGACGTTTTAGACACCTATACTATAATCTGCACCTGCACGACTTCAAACGCACACGCTCAACACAGTCGGGTCACGCTCGTTAGCCCGTAAACACACACATGTGCATTAAGATACACTGGAGGGTAAAGCACCTGTGGCTGTCTGCTGTGCGAGGAGAACATCTGGGTTTACATAGCGTGCCACTGTGGATCACCTTGACAGTGTGTTCTCTTTGAATGTTAAGGCTGCACAACACCTTCCACAGGGTAAGCTTTCATGCAATGTATGAAATTTACACACTTGCTAACCGAGCAAGGATATGAAAATCTTGCCTTCTTGCAAACAGGAGTGTAAATACTGGAAACACTTTTATATGTGTTTTGAGTTCACTGGAAAATATTCATTGTTGACCATAAAATCTATAAAGCACAACAAGGGGAGCCTTTACCACCAGTGTATTTGTTTCAGCTTAGTGTTAGCTTTGAGACCTTGAGACCTTTGAGATGTAATGGATTGCCATTAAATTTGGTATTAATTGTCTCCAGAGGATGAATCCTATTGACTTTGGTGATCCCCAGACTTTTCATGTAGCGCCATCATCAGGTCAAACTTTCAGTGTCTCAAATATATATATTTGGTTGACAAAAATACCTGCAAAACTAATTTGCCAACTTTCATCAACCAAGATTTTTGGGGAGTTATCTCTGCAATGAGACAACAACTCAACAAAGTTTTTGCTATTTACTTTAAAGGTTAGGGTGGGTGCGTTGAGTATATGGATACGCTTTCATGCACACAGTGATTATACTACTGCATTTAAGCAATAAACCTGAGAACTTCCTGTCATAAAAACCTTACAGTACAGAAACATATATTAAAATGTATAATTTTGATCTGATTTGATTGTAAAAATGTCTGACTACTGGTTTATTCCGAACAATTTCACTGGATAAATTTGGAATCTGTGTGTAAAATTGTCCTACCTGATCACAACATTATTTACTGATCAGTATATACTGTATATATAAAGCTTGATTCACTACAGTCAGATGGCTGAGGGGGCAACTCTATATTTTTGAATAGCCTTTCATGCTTTGAGGTTGTAGAAAGTCCTCTTTACAAATAGATGTTAATTTGTATGAAAGGTTTGCAAAGACAGTCATGTTTTGTACAGAGAGAACAAAACGCAGTACAGTGTTCAACCAGACTGACAATTGAAAAGGAAGACAGAGACAAGGATGCCAACAGTTAAATAAGAATATAAAAAATCACCAGTCAGTGGTAAAAGAAATTGGAAGCTGAGCATCAAAAACTGTGCAGATTTAAACAGGAACAGGTTCCTGTTTCAGTGTCAAGTGCACAATAATGCCTGTAACAAGCTGGAATTAACAGGTGTGGTGCTTTAGCAAAGCTATCTGTAAAACTTCTAAACAGAGATAGAAGGTTAGTCTAGGGTTAGCACTATTGCAACTCTAACCACTGATTAGACTGCAGAGGGCCCAAAGAAAAACAGGTTCCCAAAATATTTAGAGCCCAATTGTACCATTGTGGTTCAATAATGATCTTGGGTCACTTTTCTTTGTACCGTGTGTGCTTCTGAATTAGGTTTAGCACTTGCTTATATAGTATGCATTTTTATTGTTGAGTCTGTAATAAATAGTGAAAGCTGGACTCCAGCCAGCTCCAGCCTTGGTGCATCAGGACTGACCTGGCAGCCTGCCTGCCACATGACCACAGGTTTCGCACAGCGATGAGGAGGGATAGAGATAACTGGGATATTCTGCCTCTCTGAGGGATTTAGAGGGCACTGAGTATCACTCCCAACAGAAAAGATAGATGGCTTCTCATTTTCAGCAGCAACAGATTAATCCTCTGCAGGTTCACATCATCACAGATTTACAGCATTGTGATATTGAAAGCTTTGAATGGGAATTTTGAGGCTCGATGAATAATGGGGTGTTTCTTTTCTATGTTAACTCCTTCAGCCTCTCTTGCTATCCCTTCCGTACTCAGCCCAATGCTACTAGCTCCTTCTAAAAATAGATGATCAACTAGCCTAGTTGCTGGTCCTGCTACCAGACAGCCTAAGCAGTGTCACAAGGACAGAGGGCGGAGCTGTCATCAAGGCCTGCCCCACCTGGAAATATAGAGACAACAACACAAATCTGCAGATCAGTTTTCATCTGTCCATTGTCTGGGGGGAGGGGGCGGGGGTGATCCTGGACCAGTCTGTCATTGTTAGAGGGACCCTTGTCAGGCGACATTTCCAGGATTCCAGGAAGGTCAGTCATGCTGGAAGCTGCAGACTCATTGTCAGTGTGAGTGGAGGA
The DNA here is from genome assembly GCA_003416845.1 of Oplegnathus fasciatus. NCBI lineage: Eukaryota > Metazoa > Chordata > Actinopteri > Centrarchiformes > Oplegnathidae > Oplegnathus > Oplegnathus fasciatus. The sequence continues at coordinate 515,149 of NTHP01000088.1, read as the reverse complement.
GAAATAATTGGCTCATCCAACTTGCCAGTTTGCACTCTTATATCCTGTGTAATCCTGGGCTTATTATTGCCCGAGGCAGCCAACCTCAGAGAGGGTGGCCCTGGATTTGGTTGGGATTGTCCCAGAGTGTATTTCTGTCCAGTCAGATTGATCGCTGCTTAGGGACCCTGTGTCCAGTGTCTAGCCAGGAGAGCAGAGCTGCCTGTTTTCTCCATCACATCCCATTGATTGGCCATAGAAGAATGCGTTTAACAGGTTTACGGATACAGCTAGTTGTGTCTCACACAGTTGCCTGTTAATCCTGTGGATTGAATTAAAGAGTTCCAGGGATTAGTCTGTGACAGGTGAACACACAGAAAAGTGTTTCCTACTGGAAAGTACTGCAATTATGGTGTTTGGTCCTGTGTGTTTAAAGCTAGATTTGTGGAGGTGGTTTTGTTGACAGACATGAACTTCCTGTGCTGTCAGTTTTAATTGTTTATCATCACCAATATGAACAATATAATCTTTGTGTGAGCCACAACCTGGGCTGTATTTGCTTTGGATATTTAGCACTTAAACTGAAGCAGTCGTTGTTGATTTCAAGTAATGCACCCAAGACGTGGGCGGCAGTGATTAGCACTGACGCCTCACAGTGAGAGGGTTCTGGGTTCGAACCCAGCGGCCGGCCGGGGCCTTTCTGTGTGGAGTTTGTATGTTCTTCCTGTGCCTGCGTGGGTTTTCTCCAGATACTCGTGCTTCCTCCCACAGTCCAAAGATATGCACATCAAGTTAAAGCTTGGGTAGGCAATGTCTTTTAGAAGCATTTTTTGTCATATTTGTTGAAATTCTCATTACATCCAGACAGCAATCAATAATTCAAGTGCTCTGACAAAAAAAGGAAAAAAGTCCGGTGTCTGTGGCTGTCACAGGACTGTAATAAGCCCGTCCAATCATTTCATTCGGACCGAATGAAATGATTGGACGGTCTGCCTGCCTGTCCAGCTACGCATCTGACTACCTGCGCGCACTCTGACCCTGCACTCACTGCGCATGCCCGGAGTCTTCCACACGGCTAGGCGGCTAAAGCTAGCGAACTAGTCGCACAAGAATGGCAGAGAAAGAAAAGAAAGACAGAAGAAGAAAAGACTTCGACCAAAAAGAGGTTGGATAAAGCGAGAGGTCAAACCAGAGTCAACATCAGTCTGGGTTTTTAACAATGGTGAGAACTGAGGGAGCTGAAAGGCTGAAAAGCGACACTGTGAGTACTAACAACAGCCAGGTTGGTTGTTTACGTTCATTATGATGATGTTCGATGTTTTCAAACATGTGAATGAGACATGAGGTAGTTGGACACGGTCAGCGACGACAACGATGCGTTCCTCTCCCCAGAGCTCTCTCGTGGACTCTTCTCCAGCAGTGCGCATTCATGTGTTTTGAGGGGAGTGGCTTTGGAGGGAGACCTGAAGGGGGGGCGGTCGTATACTTTCAAAATCTAGCTTACTCTTGCTGGTTTCTTCAACATTACCAACCCTAACTTTAAGTTACATTGCGCTGACCTTACAGGGCAACCATAATAGATAAGTGAGAAAGTATTGAGAGACAAACTAACAGATTGTTGGTTTGTGTCTGCATGTGGGATTTGTTAACAATACAAAAATAGAGAATAACACCAGACTAATCCTTTAAATATGTATCACTAAGTAGTATATGTTGTACAGTATATATAGTTGTATTCATAGTTCTAAAGCTATAAAATAATTATTGGCCCACCAGGCTAGACTTTGCACTAAATATCTACGTAACACAAACAGATGTACAAATGTATCAGATGTGTATAACTGGATATATTTCACTTAAGTGTAAGTTAACTAAGAAAAGGTTTTTAATTTAGTGCAGGCACACATAATGAGTATGCTAGTGACTTCTAATTAAGGCTTAGTGGTGGTGAATTATCTTGTAGTATGTATCATGAGTGTACACAGGCTAATTCTTCCAAACAAAAGACCCTCTCACTCTGTCTCTTGTCTGTATTTACTCTTTAGTTCAGTAGCTGGTCTATTTATTATTCATTTTTATATTGCAGTGCCAGGAGTGTCCATAATTGTACTGCTGTTTGCGGCTCAGGCCCTTACTTTGTGCAGATGAGAGCATGTGGTTTCTTAATCATCACACAACAACAGGTTGAAGCTGCAGTGGAGGAAGACTGGCTTTCACTACTAAGTTCAAACTTTGCCTATGTCGACGAGAGGTTGCAGCCTTTGGAAGCGGTGACAGCCTCAGTCGACACTGTGTGTTGTTCAAAGTTTGGGGAAGATCATGGTCTTGGATAAATACTGACAAAATCCAAAGTGAATTGAAGCACAGGACATGAAAAAGGAACAGTGTCGTCTGAACCACGCTGCCTGGTAACAGGGGTTCCATATGGTACTAAGTGACTTGAAAGTTCTTACATAAATCTTTACAGATTTCACTGACTCACCAGATGAGGGTGTTTGGTGGGATAATGCATCCTATTACTGATTGGCTCAAGGGGAACCTACATTATTTGTCAGGAGTGAAATAATTACTTGTTTTCATTTCCATCAATGCCCATCCTCAGGCCTTTCAGCAAGGAAATGGACTGGCTGATACAATATATGCATGGCCTTGTACCTGTGTATCTTTATTATATTGGAACAACAAAGTTATTCCCTTCTCACCTCTCAGCCTGATATTCATAGACTGCTGTGGATTATAATGCAGTCTTCTCTGTCAAATAGAAAGTGTGTCTTTGAAGCCAGCAGATTTGCAGTTGAAAGCTGTCTGTCTGCCAGTTTAGGTCTGTTTGACAAGCCCAGAGGTGCATAATTAAATCAAACCCCCAGCTCTTCAGCCTGCAACATATTATTACCATGGAGACTCTGTCTGACCCTGCCATCTATAGTCTGTAACTCCTAACCCAAGGCTTAGAAACACTTCTGTCACATGCCAGACTTTTAATTACAGCGTGCTCTTGTGCCGCTTTTGTTTCTCAGCTGAACTATTTTAACAGGCACTTAATATAGTTTTATACAGTACAAATTCACTTTTATTTTACCTACTTAACTCTACATTACATGGATGAAACCAAAGTGAAAAATGAACACTTACCATTCTTTCAGAGGCTGACCAGTTTTGGTGGGTGGCAATGAAATGGGACCATATTTCACACAACATAACTACTGGAATGTAATAGTTAAATGTTATCTAGCAGTACAACTAACCCTGCTTTCACTCTATTGATGTCAAAAGACTGAACAGAGACCTTGTTGTCTTTCTTAACCTTTGCCAAGTCTCCTCTTTGAGATTTTATTATCTCCATTTGACCTATTGTCCTTCTCTGGGTTGCATTCAGGTCCCAGTTCCTTAGGCTTTGTTTTGACCTGGGACCAGTTGCTGACATGCATTCATTCTTGACTGGCTCTGTGTTTTTAGCCATGCTGGCTGTGTGGCTAGGGTGACCAGATCCCAACAAATCAAATGTGGGACAAAGAGTATGTTTGTGTGGGACAATGTGGGACACGTTACCAGTGCTGAGTTGGTATTATAAAACTTTGATATTATGTCAAACTTAAAAAAAACCCACATTTCTATTCTGCTCATAACATCTCTGTGCTTTGCCCTCTGGTTGATTCAGCAGCACACAATAGACTATGCAAGTTACAGGTTAGGCCTCTGTGAAGGATTTAACAAATACATTTTACATGTTTCTTGTGAGACTCACGTGTGTGTGTGTGTGTGTGGGGAGGGGGGTAGCAGTTCATTTGCATGCACACTTTGAACTGATAAACGTTACTGTGAACACCTGTGATGTTGAAAATGACCATCAGTCTATTCTGTCTGTCTATTCCATCACTGCCTCCAGAGTCTCAAAAGTCAACTTGATGAGCTGTTGAGCTGTTGCGAGTGCGAAGGGAAGGTCGAGCTCGCGTTCAACTGAGTGAATTCATGCGCTGCGCACAGCTCTACAATGAAATAAGATGTAACCAGTATTAAATAGTAAAAATCAAAAAATCAGTATATCGCGGCCAATGTTGATATTGGTTTGACTCTTGAAAAGTAGAGCCAATCAAAATGCGGGACATCATCTCAATATGTGGGACGTGGGAAAAGGGATAAAAATGCTGTGCAGTCCCGCACAAAGCGGGACACCTGGTCACCCTTAGTGTGGCTCTATGAATGGCTATGTCAGTTGGTTGGTTGGTTCACCACTTTGATCCAGACAGAAATATCTCAACAACTATAAGATGGATTTCCATTAAATCTAGTAGACACAACCATGATACCCAGAGGATGACTCCTACGGACTTTGGTGATCTCTTGGCTTTACCTCTTTGCCACCAGGATGTTAACATCTTTGTTTTTGAGTAAAACATCTTAACAACTATTGGGTGGATTGCTGTGAAATTTGCCACAGATATTCAAGGTCCCTAAAAGATAAATCCGAGTCACTTTGCTGATCCGCTCACTTTTAATATAGCGACATCATCAGGTCAAAATTTTAATTTGTCCACTGATTTGGTTTATGACCAAATACCTGCAAAGCTAATGACATTTCCATCAACCTCAGCTGAACTTTGAGTTTAATGCAAATTAGCATGTTAGCATGCGAACACACTAAACTAAATGGTGAACCTGGTAAATATTTCCTGCTAAACATCAGCACGTTAGTTAGCTGGAGTTAGCATTTAGCTCGAAGCACCACTGTGCCAAAGTACAACCTCACAGAGCTGCTAGCATGCTGTAGACTCTTTTTTTAATGGACAAGTTCCTCTCAGGCTCATAATAAGACAGTTCCTTTCAGAACAGTATCAGACCTCGTCAGACCTCTATTTTACGATATGTGACACAAGGCATTTCAGAGACTGGGCATAGTGTGTGTATTCTTATTACTTGAGTTTTGTTGTTGAGTTTCAGGCATTTAGAGTGTAGACTTTTAGTGGAGTGAGGATTTCATGCGGCAAATTTAAACCTATTTTAAGATTTTTGCTAATATTTATATTTTAAAAATGTTTCTGGTGGAGATATAATTTGGTTAAATGTCATGTCATCCCTTGAAATGTTGAGATTAGGAGGAGGATCGGGTTAATTCTGGTGCAAGGTTTAACATTTGGCAATAAGTAGTTTAGGTAATAGCTGTATTTGACCAGTGGTCCCCACAAGGATAAATGTGTATGTGTTCTTGCATGTCTTTTCATCTAAACAGTGATGTACATACGGTACAACTTTTGTCCTGGTTTTTCTTCTTTCAAAGTCTTTAGCCCATTAACCTTGTCTCCAGCCATGGAAATACAATCCCTGCCAAGCACCATCACTGCCCCCTTCCCCATCCCATAGCATCCACCCACCATACAGTCCTGAGATGACTCTGAAAGGGATTGTGTGTCAGACAGTGTAAGTAACTTTAATAACATTTGGCTACATTACATGTAGCTGCTGTTTCCAAGAGCACTGCCACAATTGATTCATATATTCTACATGCTGTCACCATGGCTACCATTATGTTGCTTATGTAAGAGACAAAGGAAAGGGTGATATACTGCAACCTAGATATGCTTCTCATGTACATGTTATCAGGGGTCAGATGGGAGGGAATCCAACTCTAACTCAGTGTAGAGTTATGAATATTGCTGATGAGGTTATGGTCAAAGGAAACATCCTGAAACTGTCTTTGGTTCCACTGTACTATTAACATTACAACAGTGACGTTCCTATGCTACTATTTTCCATTCGAAAAATATGTTTTAGGAAAAAGATGATGCTAGGGTTATCGTAGACAACTCGAGACTGGACATGAGCAATGAGCCTCATCAGGAAGATGTACAGGAGGTTCATTCCGTGGCACCCCCGATTGTGCAGGCACCACGGCCCGCCAGTAGGAATCACTAGTGCAGCGACAAGGACAAGAACCCATACTAGCTTCCCACCCACATACATGGCAAATTGTATTTGTTGGAATGCACAACCAAGCTGGTAGGGATATCATTACCTGGAATCAAATCCCAGATCTTTGTGTTGGTGGATGGGAACTTAACCCTGTGTGCTCAGTTGTCAGTGTTTAACAACATGTATGATGAACTATCCATATACAATACATGTGGTATTAACAAGGTTACCAATAACTATAATTGCAGGCCCAGGACTCTACAGGATGCCCCTGCCCGGTCCAACTGGGTTAGAATCAGGCCAAGGAGAGAACTGTAAAAAGAAACAAATCTACCAGAGAATACTTAGAAATGGACCAATCCATACTGGACAAAGAAGAATCTGAACCCACCTAAAGACCAGCACCAGGTCAAGCACTGGAGCATCTGGCCTTAGTGCCTGGTCACATCTAAAGATATACTCTCCCCTCCAAAAGTATTGGAACAGTGAGGCCAATTCCTGTATTTTTGCTGTAGACTGAAAACATTTGGGTTTGACATCAAAAGATGAATATGAGACAAGAGATNAATACAGGAATTGGCCTCACTGTTCCAATACTTTTGGAGGGGAGTGTAGGTGGTGCTGAATGCTTTGTGACGTAATGACAAGTATGATCACTTCCTTCATTTTGGACTCTCATAGGTCAGCACTGTCAAGATGATTTTCAGTTGGTCTTGAGTCACAGTTGCCAAAAGAGTCACCAAAGTTGCAAAGTTACTTCACACCCTTGAGCCAGTCCACTCTGTTCTGAATGCTGGTGGTTTCGAGTCCTTATGGTCTTCATCTTTGTACTCAGACAGCCCACATTACGGGGATTATGGGAATCTTAGACGCAGAGCCAACCAGAGCAGGTACAGAATATGACCAGGCTAAAATGGGCTTGGAACTATAAAGGGCATCAGAATCAGAGCCACTTATCATTACAAGCCAGGTTTAGAACTTGGACTGTATGTAAGGGAATGCTGGTTGCTGGTTAACTGGTATTTTTCTGGATTGTCTGTTGATGAACAAAGTTAATGGTTTGTAGTTTTATGTAAAACTAGATGTTCTTTTAATAAATGGCCTCCTTCATTCATATCCTCTTGCTATTACCTTATCTTACCTGTACAGTACATCAGTTCACTTGATTTAAGGTTACCACTGCTATAACCACAGACATGTGGGCAATCAAGGTCCTGTGGTAAATACCCTCAATGGAGAATATCCATGTCTGTTTATGAGCCCTTAATCTTGTTTACTCCAAGGCTAATGGAGGAGTGTGGAAATGGCTTCGTTCCAGCTTCGGCTTTCACTTATCAGCATTGTACGATGTATTGAGAACAGGGCTTCTTTAGATGAGCGTTCCTTATCACAGCCAGGGCCCAGTGCGGTCGGTCTCTTGGGTTGAGCCCCACCCTGAGGGCCTGCAAACCCCCTGAACTAGCCCACCAGACGCCTTTGGTGATTTCCAATGGACCAAGATTCTGTTTCATCTTCCAGCTCCCTCCCTCACATCCCACATTCCACATTCCCAGACCCCATGCAGGGCTGCCTTTAGAAAGTGAAAAACATAGTATATAGATATACTGTATGACTGTATGTATATTTTAGTAGATGAATAAGGGAAATCTCTTTCAAAAAGTCTCTCAGTCATAATCTTTGGGCTCATATGTTTTTGTCATTTTCTACCTAAAGAGTTCTTGATAAAAGCACCCACCATCACTGAAGTTATACTATTTAGCCTCCGTCTTTACTGTTGTGTTCCTATTGGTACACAATTAATGCAAATTCATTAATGAATGACTATTAATGAATTTGCATTTGTTTTCAGGGTTACCATACATTTTCAGTAGTATTTTTGAGTACTTTTCGAACTCAGCGGTTCTCAAACCTTTTGTTCCAAACCCTCTTTTGGATGGATAAACAATTTCATACCCCAAATGTATGAACCAGTTAAATTTTTATAAACCATTAACAATATTTCAGAGATGGAAACAAAACAAGCCAGACTGAATGTTATTTAAATAACATTTTTTACACCATTGCATGGGTTAGTGTTTTACAAATGGAAAACACACAAACTTTTCCTTCATCATATTGCCTTGACTTCATTTGAACTGATTTGCTTGCTTGATGATCCTCATCTGTTTTTCTTTTTTTCATCTTATACTGTTCTTGATAGGCTTGCTAGTGTAAAAGCATGCTGGTGTTGTTCCTACATCAGATACATCAGAATCAGATTCACTCAACACTAGTTCCACTCCACATTTGAACATGCCCAAGCAACCTCTTTCAGACATTCAATTAATGGCTGACTCTGAGAAGCAAAGGTAGTAGCTAGATGTAGTAGCTAGATGAATGTTGTTATCGTGACTGACTATAGTAACTGCTCAAACGCTACTGCAGGTTTCATGCTGACTGAAAATAAAAGCGGATCTGTTCTGCGGATCTGTCTCCCGCTGTGGAGACACTATCACAAGGCAGTAAGACCACCGAGTCTCACTCGATCCTTTCGTTTTTCAATTTGAAATATTATTTTGAACATCATCAAGAACATTTGCACTTGAGTGACTTTTCTAGGGTTAATTGCATTTGTGTGTACAGCTGTGTTTGCAGTTGCTGGAGCTCTTTGTGTACGGACTGAATTAACTTTTCCTGGGGTTCGAGAGAAATAAGAGATGCTTTATGTATAACTTGATTACATGTTATGAACAATATAGCGGAATTCTTAGCATTCATACGTTTTGTCCATTTCTCTTTTCTGGTTTCTTGAATATTTGGGGGTTTACTCAGGCTACTTTATTGTAACGATAGAGGAGTCCAATCCCATGCTTGTAAAGCGTTTTGTAGCAAAGCATTTGCTAAATTAAGGTGATTCACCTGCTAGTCAAGCAACTCGGCAACGGCTGAGTAGGTTAACTGAGAATAATGCTAGACTCACAATTTAATAAGACGCATTAGGAGAGGGGAAGACATGCATGCATTCAACTCACATGACTAGACACAGATGGAGAATGCAATCCTGGTCGATATACTGGAGGTGTTTGCAGTACACTGTTTGTTTGAAATGAATGAAATTTGTTTAGGAACCAATAAGCAGAATCAAAACTTTTCTTAACAAATCCTTTGGAATTGGAATTTTGAAACCGGTTCTAATTTGGTTCTCGACAGCCAACCCTAGTTATCACATCATAATACTGACTTTGAAAGTAAAATAATTTGAAAGGCACAGAAAAATGATGTATCCTGCTGTGTCAGATTAGAAAACGCTTCCATGTGTTGTTCTAGAGGGCATGGACAAGCGACGTATTTTGTTGTTTAATTTGGAGGACTTGGTTGCTAAAATGCCCTGTATAATTGTCAACTGCACTGTAAAACTGTACGGTTACTGTTATAAAAGTATGGCAGAGCAAAGTTGATCCAGAAAGTACTTTGTAAGATTTATGGATGTTTATGGACAGTTTGAGTAATGATTTTAACAAGTCCCCAGATGTCAGTAATGAAGTTGATGAATTAAATGCCATAGAGGCTGATAGAAATTATGGACCAAAATCAGACTCCTTGTTGTAAAACAGACTTTACTGACACACACAGAACATACATCGTCCTTCATGCTGTTTCAATGCTGTAGGGAACTTCTCTCTGGTTTGGCAGTCTAAACACACTGCCGGCCAGACTTTAGCCAGACCTGAGGCATGACAGACACCTTGCTTTCATACACATATAAACACACACACTCATTCCATGAGGAGACCGTGTAGCCTGGCCAGCCCTGCAGCAACATAATCACACATCACCATTCAACTGTGAAAAAACAATACACAGTGGAGGAGGCCTCTGCAGTAGCCCTGCTCACTGTTTCTCCAAGCTGTAAGTAGCTGTGCAGTCTGGCTATTCATCTTTTCTCACAGCTAATGTTGTGTGTGGTCTGTGGGTATTTTCTCTGCTCTGTGACGCTGAATGTGGGACTGATTTTAGCTGTAATGGAGCTGAAGGGGTCAGTGTGGATAAACTTCACAGAGATAGCGCTTATCTCCATCTAGTGATGGAGGATGACCCCAAGCCAAGACCTCAGTCTTAATGACGCATTACAGCAAACCTCCACATCTGACTTGCAGGCTCCACCATTCGTCTCCCTACTAAGCGTAGAGAGCTGAGAGAGAATTTATAGATAATAATGTGACTCAGAGTCAAATCCTTTAGGTCAGATATTGCTTCTTTCAGGGACAGCCATTTATGTATGATTTATATATATTAAATATGTCAGGGGAAAACGATATGTTAGGGACGATTTGGTTTAAGGGACTGTTTGAAAATTACTGAGCTGGGGGTGGTCGTCTTGAAACACTGAAACACAAACAGTATTAAATTTGTGCCATTAATAACTAAAAGTGCATAAACAATTTTCAGATGATGTACCTCATTTAAATCTTAAAAGATAGGTTCAAGATTTTTTTCAAGTCTAGCTTAATACAATACTCACATGCCCTTACATTGAAAGAGTTTTTTGCTGCTGTAATCATTCCTCCTGTCCGTACTGGGTATGAAAAGATCCCTTCCTAAAGCAGTTCCAATGTGTGTGCACACTTGATTTGTCTAAGTCAGGCTGCTGGAGCCTCATACTGTATTAGCTGTGCCTGAAATTTGGAATGCATTTTTGCACAAAACATGAACTGGATTTTGTCACTTACGTTAAATTTCTTTAGGAATGGATGTCTTTGCAGCCAGTGTGGAGAGAAGGAATGATTACAGTGACTGATAACCCGTTAAATGTACATATGGGCATATGAGTGTTGTTTTAAGACCAACTTAAAAAAATGTGAACTTATCCTTTAAAGCACCTAAACTTTAAATGGAAATATTTCTCCATACCATTAAATATCCATGACTAAATAAGCAACAATCAAAGTGTATTTATTAATAGTTTAAACGTGCAATAACTGTTTCTTTGCCACTTGGGCCAGCGGAAACAAGTTGTGAACACAACAGTGACATATCATCACCACAAGTTGATATGGTGAATGTGAACAGTTACTTATTTGCACATCCAGCAGTTACGGCTTAACATTATCATTCATTTGGAGTTGTGTTAGTGTCCACCTGATGAATGGAAGTCCAATACTTGCTCTCTTTTATTTCTGTTTTTGGTCTCCACCAACTCCTGAGAAGATGTCTGACTATTTAGCTGCTAAATGCTCCACTATGTTCACCAGCTAGTCTGTAACTGTGTCTGTCTGCTGTTTGGTGCTGAGCAGGTCGTGTACAGTGAGTTTATCAGAGCTTTTTCTCTGAAAACAGCTGCCTGCTGCAGCTGAAAACTCACCATAAAGCTCTGTAAAGCTGAGGGGAGCTGCAGATTCAGGTTAAAATCTTCAGTGGGTTCATCACTATGAGTGACTTTGACATTATCACATTGTTTTCAAATTGTCATCTGATACATTGTTACTGTAAAAATATTGATTATAGCTGCTTTATCCCTCCGGAACATTAAATATTAATTACTACATAAGAGACAATCAAAGTTTAAAAGACTTATTTAGGTATTATTTATTAAAAAAACTCAATTAACCTGCTTCATCAGGGTGTGCTGTGATTGGATTTGGTTGACAGTAATCAAAGAACCCATCAGCTGTCATCAGATTGTGATTTAAATGTTTCTAAGTCCTGACTGGAGCACAGACATACGTGGCATCACCTTTTTCCAGCTAGCCCTGCCCACTTCAAACCAGTGAGGAGAGCTCAGAGATAAAAAAAAAATACACAAATCTTTCACTTAGCAATTGCCAAAATTGTGGTAAATAAAAAATAATAGAGCATCCTGTTAACCAAACATTTCAGCGGTTCTCCATTTTTTTTAATTTTTTTTACCAAGAACTACTGAATAGATAGTTATTACCTCCATCACTGAGTGAATGTACTGGAAAAAAGGCAGCAGCTCTTAGACTGCGGGGGAGCTTAAGCCCCACAATTTTAGTCCCCCCACCTTGGATGCCAAATAATAAAGATAAGGATTATTTAAAACAGAGGATGTTGTAACCTAAAATTTATGAGATCACATATCTGACTGTCCATCATGACTAAACCAATACAGATCAGTTAACTGTGGATGACTAGATAATGAAGTATGTATGTTCAGATCACCCATGGACTGACCTGCATGCATTGGATAGCATCAGATTTTAGCTAATATTCACCCATTTCTCATCAGTATCTGTGTTCCTTTAGCCTTTTTCTTAGCCTCAACTACCATCATCTCAACAAGTCATTGTGTCACAGACATGTATTTCTTTTTGAAAGCCTTAGTAGACTAAACAGCTCCACAGGAAAGACCGTGAGGACAATCTGCCATGAGATTTTGATACATCTTATGTACAAGTTGAAGTTCTGGCCTGATGGTTATGATACGTTCTCTGGGAACTAGTAATATACACAGCAACTTTCATCAAAATTCATCAATTTTATAAACCTTGTCAGGGACCAAAGAGAAAGGTTTGAACTGGTGGTGATAGAAAAAGTGTCAGGGGGTCAAAAATATCCTCTGGGGCTATTTAATGGCACTCTGCCCAGTAATTTTCAAGATATCAGACAGCAGATATGCTTATTCCATTTGGGTTGGACTGTATTGAGCCAGTTAAGGCCTGGATATAAGCAAGTCAATGTGAGCCATCTTTGAATATTCCTCACTGACAACTACAGCTGTCCGTGTGTATTCTCCATTTATGTAAATCAGATGTCTGACCAGACCACCACAATGTGGTGTGGATAAACAGTTTAAGAGGCTTAGCTGAAGTGAAGCTAAGAATTTTCTTGTGGTACTCAGTGTAAAGTTTGAGTGATTCATAATGGTCTAAATGTTGTTTCTGGGGATTTCTTCCACCAAATCAACAACAGAATAATAGGGGGAAGACTGGACCTCAAGCATTTCTGGTACATGAAAAAGGTCACATGTAAAGTCACAAAATGTTGACAATTGACAAGTTTATTCTAAGACTACTGACATCCATTGTCAACAGCAAATTGATTAAATTGTACTTTATTAGACAAGCCAGATGTCTGGATGTCTGAATCTGACTGGATCCAGGAAGTATTTTGAATCCCACCCAGGGAGAAGAGCTCACTCCAACTCCTTTTGATGTGTCAACCTAATGACCTCCTGTGTGACTCAGGCCAGCTGCAGCCCAACTTGTCTGAAGAGCAGACTTTACTAAACAAAACTCCCCACCACAAAGTGTCTACACCTCTCAGTTCAACAACCCCCTTACATCAATAGGAGTTTCCTTGATGGGAAACACACACAGACATCTTCAAATATCCCCATTTTTCTGATGCTTTAATGCTGCTTGGCCATGTTATTGTGTTCATCAATCACAAGAAATGAAGATTTAGTGAGGGAGGAAAGGGATGAAACTGGAGTGATTTTAAGGTGTTTAAAGACACAAGACAGAAAAGGATGACCAACACTAATATTTTTCTGAAAAATGTTTATCCAATTTGAGATGTCAGCAAAAAACCTAATGAAACGTTACTGGTTAATACAATTCTTTTCTCACCAAATTTTACATATACATTACTTAATCCATGGAAGCCCCACTGTGAAGTACAAAGCAGAAAATCGCAATAATAATGAAAGCAAGCAGTAAACTGCATTTGTTCGAACACAAATGATCCAACCACAAGCAGCTGATTGAGGGAGCTGTGCGCAACACGTGGCAGCCTCTTAAAAGAGCAGTCCAGCAGTTTAGTATTGCACTTCCATAAAATTGGAAAAGAGACACAGGCCGATATATCCTGACTTTTTGTCCCTAGTAGGGGTCAAGCTTCAAAAGCACTGGATCATGCAGTTCTCATACTGCAACCAATGGCATTTTTTTGTTTGACGCTCCCTGCCTGGGACCAATGTCTTTCAAACTCCACATCTACAATTTGAGGCTTTCTGTTATAAATTTGTGGTCTCCAAGTCCACACAGAGATAACCTTGATGACATCACTATGACATCGTCATGGTATTTTTCTCAGAATAATCTAAGCTCCTCCAGAGCCATGAAATACATTATCTGGTGGTTTGTAAAATGTTGAGCAACAAGGAAAAACCAAGATCATGATTTCATAGCAGACGGATGAGTATAATATAAGTAAGTATAGAAGTATAAGTATATTATAAGTATAATTTATGGTGTGTGTTTAGAACTTACAAAATGCCAGTGACCACCATTGTAATGCTTCAAATGCCACAAATATCACCATATGGCAGCATCTTGTAGAGAAGCTGAAGATGTGTTTAGTGTGTGTGTGGGGGACTGCAGGGACATGGCATGGTGCCAAAAGTTCAGGAGCAGTCTGGGCATGGCATGTTGCAAAAACAGAGGTTTACTAGGAGGTTACTAGGGACATATTAAAACACGTCTAACCCATATGGTCTTACCACTTTCTTGACAGATGAGGTGGTCCAAATGGAATACCAACTCTCATCTCCCACTCACCAAGCAGGGATCTAAACCTCTTCACTATCCTGCTGCTATTTTAAATCTGATTGAACTATATGTGTGAAGCGATGGAGGTGGGAAAATTGAAAACTGGAAGCAAATATGTCTTGCCCGCTCCACAAAGAAAAGAATGAAAAGTGAAATCCAGTCTGACTGCACCATAACACAACTGGCTCTTATCTGTAGGTGGGCTAATGCCCAGTGATGAGGGTGGCCCTCCAGCTGCCTTAGTGGGCGGATCAGCATGGGGGGCATGGCATGATGCCAAAGCAGCACAGTGTGCAGCACTGGGGGCTGGGCCTCTGCAGTAGGCAAGATTGCAGTAGTGACTCATTTATGACATATCAAGCAGGGATAAGATCGAGAAGTATTCTCGGTAACAGGCAGTCCTCCTGTTCAGCATAGCATTAAGCTCTCAGCATGGTCTGTGTGGCGATCAGCACGTCTCCTCTGCAGTTGCATTTACTCAAGTCGTGCTCTCGTCTGTGCAGGAGTTGACATTCCTCTCCAACGCTTTAGTGGGTGCTGTGAAAGAAGAAAGCAAAAACCTTTTTGTCAAAACTTTTACAGTGGCTGTATGTAGCCATTGCACAGCATGTGTGTTTTTTACTTGCTTCTTGTTTTTCTTGTTGTAATGAATATGTTGGTTACCTGATTAACAGTGTGTTTTTGAAGGAGGCGGAAGAGGAAGTGATTGGGTTGGGGCTCCCACAGACCAACAAGTCAATCATCAACAAGGAGCTGTGTTCAATCAGCGCGGCCACAAACAATGTTTCAAATTTTGAGAGGCACATATTACATAATTGCAGATGTCTGAGGGTGTGTGTGTGAGTTTGTGAAGAGAGCACATGAAGCAACAGGCCTTAGTGTCCAGCTCAGCTCCCTCTCACGCTCTCCACAAAAAGTCTGCTAGAAATCTGGGCATTGTGATCAATGACCTACTAACTTTCACTCAGCATATTGCATCTGTGACTCAGTCATGTCGCTTTGTACTATATACTGTAACATCACAAAGATCAGGTCTTGTGTGACTGAGTATACCACTCGTTCCTCAGGGGTTTGAACGTCACTATTTTGCATTTGCTTAAATGGCTGATGCTGTCCTTTTTTGGGACAACAGTCTTAATTTGAAACTGAGTGGCACTGACTTCTCCTTGATCTACTGTGGCTTGGATTGTGCTTAATTTGTATGTCATTTTGGACAATTGCATCTGCCAAATTATTAATTGTAAATATAATTATAGGTTTGACCCAAACAAAAAATTTGCCTACATGTGTGCCAGGGTAAATCCACTGGGCGTGAGGCTGAATAAACTGGAACTTCACTATTGGTGTAAGAAAAAGGTCATAAATACAGCTTCTCAACCAATTATCTCTTGGGGGATCTGTGGCAAGGGAGAAAAAATCCATTCCATTCAGCATGCAAATACTATATTGGATCTGCATGGTCCCCTGTCCCAGACGTGGCGGCAAGGGGGTGCAAGGGGGTGATCAAACTTCCCCAATAAAGACCCGAGCAGCCCCCAAGCACCCCCTGAAAATTTCTTCTTATTTTAAAAAAAATGTTTTCATTTTTTTTTATAATAAATGTTTGAAACCGAATCTAACAAAATTAAAATTAAAAATAAAAGAATTAAAATATGAATAATTGTAGTAATTTCATGCTAAATCAACTCCACGTGACCCTGTGTTTTGATTGGTTTCTCAAAGCTCAAGCGTCAGAGTGAGAAGTTGACTGTACTACGCTAAGTTTTTGCGCTGTGGCTGTGTGGTGTGTTATCAATTGATTTGTTGTTCCATTAAAACGAGTGAGGGTGGAAGTGTGATGCAGGAAATTCCCATGATGATAGCAAGGTGGAGAAATGTATGGCTAGCTTTGAGGAAGATGGAGGGGAACAGGTAGCGGTGGCAGGGGAGGTATCTGAGGACGAGAGAGATTCAGAGACTGAAGATTATATGCAAACTGAAAGTGAGAGTGCTATAAGCAGTTCTGTTACTGGACCAGTGGATATTAGTCGAGATCTGATTGAAAGACCAAGGTGCCTTCAACTGAAGGTGTTCATGACTCAGACATTTGGATCTCAATAAAGAGGTTTTAGACGCTCTTGGTATGAACACTCTCACTGGCTGGAGTATTCGCTCAACACAGACGCAGCTTTCTGTTTTGCCTGTGGACATTTTGGAACCATCTGGTGGAGAAGAGCTTCACACATTCAGACTTTAGAAACTGGAGAAAAACTGTTAAATCACTTGATCAACAAGTGGTAGTATTCCCCGTAAACAATCTATGGAAGCCTGGGCTGAATTTAAGGTACAGACAAAAAGTGATTTAAGCATTTTAACAAAGCTTAGTGATTGGTCATTCTAAGACTGTACAGAAAAACAGAACCTACATACTGTACGTGCAGTTCAAGTTCAAGTTTAGTTCATTTGTCACATATCATTATACTGGGTAGAATCATAGTGAAATATATGAGTAATTGAGTCACTACGGTCAACAGCTTGTCAAACAATCGGTCAACAAGGACACCAAGAGCATGCACCAACCGTGGTTACTTTTTGGCACTTCTTACTCTTCTTGGGAAGTTTGACAGTACTGCAGCAAAGAAATTAGCTGATAGGCCTGGCAACGCTAAGTATGTGCACCATGACATGCAGGATGACTTCACTGCTATCATGGCAAACATGATATGGGAGCAAGCAATGAAGTGAAGTAGGCGGAAGTTTGCTTTGATAGTTAACGAGACTAAGGACAAGTAAAAAAGAGGAAATCTCTATTGTTGTGCATTACCTGAACAAGATGATATTCATGGAGAATTCCTGGACTTAACACCTGCTGATGGCTTGGATGCACAGTCTTTGCTGGTGTCAGTTAAACAGACATATTAGCTAAGTGTAACATCGACAAAAACACATACATCACATCAATGGGGCATCTTTGATGTCTGGACAACATCGGTGTCCAGTAAAGACTCCGCCAAGAACTACTGCAAAGGTAGTTGAACTGAAAGGCTTGTCAGACACACGGTGCGCCTGCCAACATTATACACTGTCGGCAATAAAGGAAATTCTCCCTGCTGTGTGTGCCACTCTCACTGATGATGATGCGATCAGTCAAATGCTCGTAAGGCCACAGAAACTCACTGAAGATCAGTGATGGGATTAATTGACTGACATTTCATTTTGCATATCACTATGCTGGAAAGCATTTTCAGTATCTCAGAAACACTGTCTGACCACCTGCAGTCCAGTGGCTTGGACTTGGCATGTGCCAGTGATTGGGTCTCTTCTGGAGTTGACACTCTCAACTCTAAATGGAATGCTGCCACATGGAATCAGATGTGGGAAAGAGAATAACCAGTGCGCATTACATGACATTGACAGGCATCGCACAAAAGTGAGAAAAAACACAAGATTTTGTTGTGAACTTTAAAATTGGATCCAGAGAGCATTTGGAAACATCAAATGAGTATTGCGATCACTGTTACTATCCAGTGATTGATAGATTGATTAATGAACTACGGTTTTTGTCAAGATCATTATGGAGTAAGTGATGATAATCTGGCTGAACTTCACTTGGCAAAGTGCCTTATTGAAATAAAAAAACTTAATGGGATTACTGTCAAAACCATACGTGGTGCACTTGTGTTATTAAGGCCATAAAGAATAAATGGGGTCATAATGACTTGATCATTTGTCAGAATCACAATCAGGTTTTTTGCCAAGTACATTTTCACCAATAAACAGAGAGAAAATAAGAAAGAAAAAACAAGTACTGCAAAAGTCAAGAAACATAAATATAAAATAGAAACATATATGAAAACATATTGTACTGAGTTGTACAGTTTTGTAGGAATGTGCAAAATATTGACCAAGGAATGTGCAAAAGTTTACAGTATGAAGTATAAATAATATGTGCAATGTACCACATGTAGTGTCTATGGGAGAGGATAAGGACAGGAAAGAGTCAGTGTCAGTGGGGGTCCTGGGCTGTGTTGATGAGGCCAGCTGCAAAGAGGAACAAACTGTTCATATGGCATGAGGTTTTGGTCCTCATGGACCGCAGCCTCCTGTCGGAGGGGAGAGTTTAAAAAAAATTGTGTCGGGGGTGGGAGGGGTCGGCCACAATCTTTCTATAGGTAGACTCATCCCCACCAGAGATGAGCCCAATGAAGATGCGTTGTCTGCAGACTTCAGGAGCTTGATGGACTGATGACTGGAGGTGCAGCTGATGGTGTACAGGGACATGAGTAGAGGGGAAAGGGTGTAGCCTTGAGGCGAACCGGTGCTGATGGTCTGGGAGTCAGAGACATGCTTTCCCAGCTTCATATGCTGCCTCCTGTCAGACAGGAAGTTAGTGATCCAGCTGGGGACGGTGTGATAGGCACTGTTGATTGTAGTGTAACAGTGATCCAAAATATTCACCTCACTGGTCGGGCATTTAAAAACACACAGTATCTGGTAGGTGAGCATGCACTGTGCCTCCTGCACATTGGCCTGTGGTGGAATATAAACACCAACCAGTATGAATGAAACAAACTCAAGGGAGAGTAGAAGGATTTGCAGTTTACGAAAAAAACAGTCCAGAACAGGAGAACAGCGCTGTAGGATCACTGTCACATCAGTACACCAGCCGCTGTTAGTGTAAAAGCAGAGACCTCCACCTTTCCCCTGAAAGCTCTGTGTCTCGATCCGCTCTGTAAGGTTGGACGCCTGCCAGCTGCAGTGCAGAGTCTGGTACTGATCCACACAGCCACGTCTCTGTGAAGTATAAAATGGAAGATGAATACATAAAAGAGTCTGTAGCTCAAGTTCATCCAGTTTGTTGTGCAGTGAACGCACATTGGAAAGAAATTATTCCCAGTAACGGTGTGTGAAGTCTGCGCCGGGGGAGATGCACGAGTCCACCAGCATGTTTCCCTCTCCTCCGGCGTTTCACAGCAAGGACAAAGGTAAGGGCATCTTTGAGCAGAATGTCCGATAATTCCATGGATGAGGTGAGAAAAGCGGGAAATAAATCCTCTGGATTGGGTTAGGATTAGTTGTTTCAGTTGTTTCCCTGATGTTCATGAACTCCTCTCTGGTGAAAGAGCTCCAGGTACCACAGCAGAAAACTGACAAACAAAACAAGACAAAACAATGTGCACCATCACACAGAGGCAGCCATCTGCGGCACCATATTGGTTGTTAATGGTAAGCAACAGAGGTTCATGATACATCCTGCATTAATTTATGCATTAAATCATGATAAGTAATGCATTACAACAATGTAATTTTATTTTCACTTTCCCTGTTCGGTATATTGAATGGAAACCCAGGTACTGAGAGGAGTGTCTTCCTCCCCCAACAGAGACAGATAAAGAGCAGTGGTCTGGTTCGCAGATCAAACAGGCCAACTGATTACAAAGCCAGATGCATGGGCTAAGAGGGACATTTTTTCTACACACCCTTGCCCTGTCCACATGCAACTACTCTGCAGTGAATACACTGTGTCCAATGTCTGTTATTGCAATAAGTTTAACTTTATTTGAACTTTTATTCATACAGGGTAATTCAATTCATTTCCAAAAACACACTTCACATTCTTCAGCACAGACTTGGTCTTCTGGGGGCGATGAGTTAGAGTGACTGTGGAGCTCCATTTTGGTGAAAGGGTGGATCTGTGTATGGAATATTTAGTGGTATGTGTGAGTGTATGTGTGCCTGGTAACCTTGGCTACAGCACAAAGTGAAATATCACTCTCATGTGTGAGTGAGAAGGCGAATGCTTCACTGACACCGACCTTGTCTTATGTGTATACTCAGGTCTGAAGATGGAAGAGAAATAATAAGAAAGCCGTCTTTGAATGCATGCTGTGTCAGGTATGATCATATTTGTGGGCGGTTGGATGTATCGGTGATTGCATCAGAGTAGACCAACGTGTCACGCAGTAAGAGTTCCAGTATCTTTATTTGCAGTGACCTTGGAAAGAGTTTGTGATTTGACTGGAATAGAGTGAGTCACATAGATAAAGGAATTGTGGGAGGATCAGCCTCCAGGATGCCAGGAGGATGTAGTGTGCAGTGTAATGTCCAGGGATAAAAAGAAAAAAATTGAAAAATCAGTCAAACTTACCCTTCAGTCTTGTGGTCTTGGAGCACATGGTTTCCACAAGGTCAAAAAATCACAAAAATTGAAGTTAACTGGAACTTTATATTTAATGTACTGTACAGTACCTTTTCATGTGAGGTTACGTCAAAACTTATTTTCAGTTTTCTTCTTTGTGTTTTCTTTCACCTTGTACTCTCTACTGTTTTCCTCCACACACTTATTCTTCTCACCCCTGATCACAGGTTGCTAACGTCTAAAGTAGTGACATTTGAAAACTCATTGGCTGAATTGGTTTTTGCATATACAGTATTTCCCCCTGGTGTTGTTTTGGGGGTTTCCTATTAACTAACTGCACAGACTGCAGCTGAATTCCTGCTCACTGCTAATTTGGCTTTTGTTCAAGGAAGTGAGAAGGCTTGGGTTGTGACTAAGGACAGCATGCTTTGCACTACATAATCCAGAAATATTTAGTTGCAGAGTATTTCCCTTGTATCACACTATTAGTATTCATCTGTGAACAGTAAGTGAACTTATTGAGTTATTTCTCAGATGAAAAGGACTTTGCTTTCAAGGACAACTGCATCATGCTTGCTGCTTGACATGGTTTAGATACATTCTGGGTAGAATATTTCCCTTGGACCAGGATACTGTTAGTATCTTGTAGTATCATGTTCGTCTGAGGTAAACTGTCTTTCTAATCATATCTGAGGGCTGGGAATATGTGTAGATGTTGTATCAAAGTAGACGAAAGTGAAGTAAAGAGCTAAGTATCTATGTGATGTCCTGTAAAAGTATCCAGAAAGATGGAGGAGACAGATGAAGAAGAATATCCATCCAAATGATACATATTATATTACTGGATTGTTATTATTGATGCATTAACATGTAAGCAATATTTTAATGCTGTAGCTAGTTGAGTTGGAGTCAAATTTAACTATTTAACATACTGTTGCTTTAATTTATAACAATGAACAATGAATAGTGGAGTAAACAATAATTTAATTCCCTCTGAAATGCAGTAGAGTAGAAGCATAAAGTATCATAAAATGGAGGGACTTAAGTACACTACATGTTACATATACGAATACCTCAGAATTGTATTTAAGTACAGTACTTGAGCTAATGTACCAAGTTACTTTACACCACTACATGTAAGTATTCATAGGGTATTCATAAAACACCTTATTTTAAACCCCCTTCTCCTACTTAGTACTTACAAGCAGTATATATGAATAGTTTGTTTAAAACGCACTCTAATGTACTTCTTAACAGATAAAGTTATATTTTTTAAGTGTTACAAGAATAGGACATCAATGTTACATTGTGTGTTTAAAGTTCTATTCTTGAAGATTTTCACTCTGTTGTCTTTGGCGGCACTATGGCGATAAGCGGTAATTGCAGGTGTGTTTTTGGACCTTATGGGACCAAACGGTCCCGTTTATTGTTTTCATACCTAATGGCTAACAAACAGGTAATCTGCAATTCCTATCCAAGAGATACCAGTCCAAGAGAAAGACAGCCACATCTGTACCTCTTCTCAGTCCCTTTTCTTCTTTCAATGCTCTCCAACTTGGCAAGGCAATGCCGACGGTAACTCTGGTTTTTCCTCGGTGATGGTCGCTTTGCTTTTTTGACTGTTTGCCTTCATCCGAATGGCAAATGTGTTCCTTTTCTTTGGACTTGTACTTATTTTAGAAGTTTCATCATCTGTAGTGATCGATCTTTTCTTTGTTTGTTCGGCCATAGTAACAGAAATCGTAAAAATCAGTACACCGCTTCACACACAAGTGAGTTGAGATTTGAATGTTGCCACAGACACCCGATCCATAAAGACTGCAAGGGCTCTCATCAGTGGGCCATAGGCTCAATCACCATTGTGTTGCCTCATTTGGCGATAGATAGTGACTTAACAGACATTTATTTAAATGAAAATCTTCAAGATTATATCTTTAAATAAAATTCTAAATGATCTATTGTGAGATGTTTCTATATTAGCTTTTAACAACTTAAAAGTGTGTTATACAGCATGTAAACTGTTTATACATATAATGAACCTTCACAGGAATGTAAGCTGTTATAAATGTCTTTAAAACTATACAGCTGACCTATCTTTATATGGGTTATATAGGTTATATAGATTAAATTTAGATAGAGATTAATTAAAGCTTAAATATCCTTATGTCTTCTTACTACAGCATGATATAAGTATTTATCAATTGTCTAAACACTACTTATAAATGCTAAACATTTTGGTCCATGAATCCTGATCATGTTCATATTGAGCTTTTGCAATGAAGTGTATGTGCCTTTTTACTGGTTCATCAGCTCGCTGAGGAAATAATTTATGTCACACTGTATATTCACTGTATTTCTCAGTTGAAGATGACACTCATACTCTTTGCATCCAAGATTTTTTCTTTTCAAATTCAATATTAAAGGTGTAGTCTACGATTCTAATCCAAAACAGTTTTTGACAAATTCAGTGAATATCTCCTCGCGGTCCGCTAGCTTTCCGTTCTGTGTGTGCGCTGAAAAAAAAAGTCCGGTGTTCATATACAGCCCTGGATCTGTAAACGGGAAACAAACAGAGCAACTCGGGTAGAGCCACCAAATACCGACGCTTTAGCCGCGTTTCCACTAAACACTTCGGTATAATATGTCACAAGTCGTGCTCATGCACAGGACAAACTAATGCTGTACGTTACTCGCACGAGTTTGAAGGAGCACTGAAGGGAGGGGTGTATTTGTTTGGCTGTTTAGTTCAAATATCAACAAGCTTTCTCTGAAATCATAGACTACACCTTTAAGTCTACAAAGGAACAAAAAGCAATAAAACTCTATTGTGCGATTGAAAGCAGGGCTGTTATGAAGCTACAAATGTCTTGGAATAAAAATAACTTGCCTTAGCTGGCTGAATAAACATCAAATAAAAGGTTAAGAAAGGTGGCTCTTATGTCTTTGAAATAACCAAAAGGTTGAAGGGCCTTCAGTTTTGGCTTCAATTGTCTTATCAGTTATAGGAGCTACAATATCCAAATTTGGGCAAAGAGGAAGGAAGTCAGAATAGATGTGAGGGAGGAGGAGCTGGCCAAGCCGGCTGAAATCCCGGTGGTTCACCCCCACACATGAATGACACCAAATTATTTCTCACTGCCCTCTCACTGACCTCAACTAAAACACAGTCTTATATGCTTAGATTTCTGAAATCCTGATTCAAGGTTGATTTATTTTTCATTATACAACACAGGGTTGCACAATGAAATGGTAGTTTAAAGTCCCTTCACACTACACACACACACAAACACACACACACAGAACAATTATAAAAATATTTAAATTAGAATAGAATAATATTAAATGAAAAGTTAAAAAAACCCCAATAACAATATATACAGAACACTTAAATACATACAATATATAGCTATACATGTACATATGACCTTGTACAGGAATGTAAACAGCAGCAACAAAAACACTGGTGAATTCTCTGGGCAGTCTTATTTCATCCATTTGCTTTCCTGTGACAGACAGCAGCCAGGAGTAGACTGGGTAGTGGAGTAACCTTCGGGCCAAGCTGGGTTAGCTTATCTCTTAGCCAGGCTCTCACCCCCCTCTTCCTGGGGTGGTCGCACCGCTTGTGGTGACATTTGGTCCCGCAGGTCTGGCTAGGTGTGTCTGGGATATGTAGGCTTAGTTGGAAGATGTTGTGGACAGTGATCCCCTCAATGTCTGCAGCACTTAATCCAGGTTTTCTCTCGTAGGTTATACGTGTCATTGGTAGCACGTGTTAATAAAGGGGAAAAAAAACAAATAAAACAAAAATGTAGCAAAGTTAGAGGTAACTACCGGCCGCTGCGTCTACACGTGCTGCCGGTGCCCTCGACCAGAAAGGCAACTGTCCTCAGGGAACTAGGTCCCAGGTCTTTCACTGTAAAGACTGAGAACGGACAAGTGCTTAGAAGCAACAGAAAGAGTCTGCTGAAGAATGAAGAGTCGATGTGACCCCAGACTTGCGCCATGCTCCCCCACTTTCTCCATAAACTGAGACACTAGCTTTGAGAACCAGATCTAGGAGACCTCACATAACAAGTGTGAACTGTTGAACTGAGGTTAGACGTACAGAAATGTAAAAAAAAAACCCAACAACCCACAAAAAAGTTGCTGTTGACATTTATGTCATACTTGGGACAAACATTTATGGTTAAGGATGAATGAGATTAAGAAAAATCTATTAAAGCAACTTAATGGAACTTTTCATTTTGTGTTGATTTTGGCGGTCCTTGTGGACAAAGTATCTCAAGGAAATTGAATCGAACGCAACTGGATTTTTGGTTTTGTCTGTGAAGACGTTTCACCTCTCATCCAAGAGGCTTCATCAGTTCGTGCTTGTTTGACCAGGCTAGACTGGTCCAACTAGCTGGTGTGGAGATCTGGGTATTTAACCTCTTAGGAGGCGGTCACAAGGCCAATGATGTCATTGGGTCGTTGGTGCTCCATTTGCCGAGTTTTTCCGATACCCCAGACACATACGGGATGACTATGTTGTTATGTTTGTCTTGTTTTTGTTCCTCAACCACTTTGTTGGTTTTCTTTCTGGAACCAGCTGCAGTTTTCACAAAGGTCCAACTGGGATAACCACAAGTTTTGAGGGCACCCCTCAGGTGCTTGTGCTCTTCCCCTTGTGACTCACACCACCCCCTGGAACACAAACTGGGTGTTATCAGAACCCTACAACACAGAGCTGATAATGTACCCACAAGCTCGCAGGCCCAAGAGGTTAAATACCCAGATCTCCACACCAGCTAGTTGGACCAGTCTAGCCTGGTCAAACAAGCACGAACTGATGAAGCCTCTTGGATGAGAGGTGAAACGTCTTCACAGACAAAACCAAAANGGGTGCCCTCAAAACTTGTGGTTATCCCAGTTGGACCTTTGTGAAAACTGCAGCTGGTTCCAGAAAGAAAACCAACAAAGTGGTTGAGGAACAAAAACAAGACAAACATAACAACATAGTCATCCCGTATGTGTCTGGGGTATCGGAAAAACTCGGCAAATGGAGCACCAACGACCCAATGACATCATTGGCCTTGTGACCGCCTCCTAAGAGGTTAAATACCCAGATCTCCACACCAGCTAGTTGGACCAGTCTAGCCTGGTCAAACAAGCACGAACTGATGAAGCCTCTTGGATGAGAGGTGAAACGTCTTCACAGACAAAACCAAAAATCCAGTTGCGTTCGATTCAATTTCCTTGAGATAATTATGACCTGGATGAATGAGAATATTCACAGGCTTGTGGACAAAGGCGGTAGTGTTTCACCTAACGTTAGGCTACATGTTCCCTCCACTTCACTCCCTGCTGCAAGGGGACTACTCAGCCGGGAGGAGAGCGAGCGGCAGCTCTGGAGACGGACCTTCAGTTAGCAGCTGCAGCAACTTGAACTCAGCCACGGCACACAACAGCACGAGTGCTACAGGCAGATATAACTTTATCTTCAGTCTTTTATGAATGTTAGCTAATGTCAGCAGTTAACATCAGGTAAGCAACTTAGCATTAGCAAAGTGGGATAACAATTGATTATGGATCCAACTGACAGTAATGCTGAACTTATCGTCACTGACATCCGTGTGCTAAACATAATTGTTGCATAAGGCGATGCTATGTTTGCGACTGAAAATATGGTACTGTTAATGTTCATCCTGAGTGGACTGGGGTTGAAAAATAGATTGCAATCCCACCCTGTAATTATTGTATTTTATGTGTTAGGCTATCTGTTTTGAAGAAGATTCAGTAAAATCAGTGAAACTGACAAAACAAGAGAGGTTTTCCTGAGGAATTGACATATTCTCAGTTATAGCACTGGACTAAGATAAATGTAATGTACTTTGTCACTCAAACTGACATCACCTGCATTTAACCTAATGTCAACCAGTTTACCGTGTATTTATTTAGTTAATTTAGCTGAGTAGCCTATTTCTTTCACAGCTAACACATTGCAAGAAACAGCACCTCATTCCTGAGGACGCAACACTGTTCCAATTTCGAGCAAGCAGCAGACACCACGACTAATATGACAGGCTGACACATCTGACATTTGCTGGAAATATTTAGTGTCCCTGTTTAACCCTCAAAATATTCGTGCTACAATATTAATTCTCAAAATTGCAATTGTTGTGTTTGTTCCCAGTGTATTTTTTCGTTTTTCTTTTTACTTTATTTTACTTTCTCTTACTGTCCAGCTTCCTGTCTCTCTTCTCTGGGCTCTTCTTCTAAGATGTTAATAATAATAAAATAATAATAATAAATAATAATAGTACAGCAGCAACAGCTGTTGTTTTGGACCAGCGATAAACCTGTGATTTCTACCTAAGGGCTGCTCACACTAAGCCTCAGAAGCTCCAGTGCAGAAATATTATTCAAATGTATTCATTCTCACATTCTTTTCCCTGCCCAGCTTTATTAGTGTGCCTGCTCCAGCATTTCATGGCATTTTCACCTTTGACTATAAAGACATTCTCTACCTGTTGCAAATCCCCTGTTAGGATGAGGAAAGAGTTTGTTTTGCAACTGCAGCAAATATAAGCAAAAACACAACAGTATGACATTAGAAACAATCTGAATGTGAACATACAGTATTTGTAAATGATGATTAACAGATTTGAATCAGGTCATTAGGCCTATTTCACAATATGGTAACAGAGGCAAGTGGGGAAACAAGAAGGGAACTCAAGCCTAAGGTTATTTGACGCTATGCAGAGAGCTTTGATGTTAATACTGAGGTAATTTCAACTTGTCTTCTCAAATTTCAACTTCAAATTTTAAGGCAGCCCGGACAATAACTTTTTTAAGTTAAAGCAAATATTTCCTTTTTCAGTGTCCCAGGAAAAATCACAGCTCACTTGTGTGTGAAGCGGCGTAGTCCCATCTTTTTCTTACTATACATGTTACCTCTAGGCAGACCTGGTTAGCCAGTTCAATTGCATCTCTCACCACTGCTACGCTGATGACATGAAGCTGTATTTGTCAGTTAAGCCAAACGACATGGATAATATTGATATCCTCCGTGACTGCCTGGCTGCTATTAAGGAATGGATGTCACTTAATTTCCTTCAGCTAAATTCAGACAAGACCAAGGTTTTTCTTATTTGTCCTGATAAGTTTGTCTCTGACATGAAACCCTGTGTCGGCCCTCTGGCCACCAAACCCTAAACCCTCCACAAGAAACCTGGGTGTAATCTTTGATTAGAACCTGAACTTTGACCCACACATAAACAAGCTTGTGCAAACCTGCTTTTTTCAACTCTGGAACATCACAAAAATCATATCAGTGCTATCAACCAGATAGAGATCTAGAATTACTAATCCATACCCTAATTTTTTTCACTCCTAGACTACAGCAATTCTTGTACAAAACGCTGCAGCCAGGCTGCTAACTAAAAACAATTTCAAAGTCCTAAATCTTAGTCAGCTCACACTCATTTGGTAAATGGCTATTATCTTTTCATTAATATCAAAACCATGCTTAATTCAGGTCAAAAAGCAAAAAAGCCAATCGCACTTCAGATTTTTCTAGATTTTCTGGAACCCTAAAAGGTAGCCAATTGAACTTTTCTTAAATATATTTCAGGAATTAAATGCCCTCGCATGCCATTATTAAATAGTGGAATTACTTAATCGTGGAATTAATTACATTGAAATTACTTTGGTCCCAAAAGATGAATAATTAAATGATTAAAATTTCCATGTATAATTTTGATGTCCCCACAGTGTGTCAATGACAGGAGAGAATGCTGTTGTAACCGTTTCTCCCAAATACCCTTTGATTTTGAATTTGTTTTCCATTCCAGAAAAGCATAAGTGATCCTAGATCATTAAAATCGAATTTTTTTTCTTTGAGCCCTCTGCAGTCTACTCAGTGGTTAGATTGAATAGGTTTAAACTGTGATTTGTCAGCCCATAGTATGTTCAGCTCATTTTCCGTGATCCAATTCCAATAGTGCTAACCCTCGACTAACCTTCTATTTCTATTTTGAAGTTTTGAGAATATCTTTGCTAAAGCAACACACCTGTTAAGTCTCAGCATTATTGTGCACTTGACACTGAAACAGGAACCTGTTCCTATTTAAATCTGCACAGATTTTGAAAGACCATTGAAAAATATAGAGTAGTCTGTACCAAATCAAGCTTTTGTCACAGGCGATTCCAAACTTTTGAACGGTTGTGTAAATACTAGGATTAGCAAGCCAAAATTCTTGCAACAACAACGCTAACATGCTGATGCCCAGCAGTTATAATGTTTACTATGTTCACTATCTTTGTTTAGTGTGTTAGCATGCTAACATATGCTAATTATCTCATTAGTTTTGCAGGTATTGGTCAAAAAACCAAAGTCTTGGAAATATGGAAATTTAGACCAGATGATGGCGCAAGATGAAAAGTCTGAGGATTGCATAAGTAATTACAATTTATCCTGAGGGGAATGTGGATGTGTGTACCAAATTTCATGGCAGTCCAACTATTAGTCGTTGAGACATTTCATTTAAAACCACAAATGTGAATCTCATGGTCATGCTAGATGAAAAATCAAGGGATCAGCAAAGAAGTAGGATTTATCCTCTGGAAACCATGAATGTCTGTACAACATGTTGCGCCAATCATAGAAGAAGATATTTCACTGAGTAAGTGAAAACTTGATGCGCTGGTGGTGCCAAATAGGATAAAAATATAAAATAAGATATTTTACAGATAAACAATGAAACAACACACCTGTAGAAACAATGAAGCAGTATGGCCATGGATGAGTTTTAGAAAATTAAAACAATATAACTGGTACATATATCATGTGCAATTATGAAATGAAAGTCACTGGTTCAGGACCCAGGTGGCCTAAGGGAAGAAACTCCTCCTCATCCTCTCTGTTTTGGCCTTGAGGCAGCGGTAACGCCTCCCTGACCACAGCAGAGAGAAGAGTCTGTTGTTGGGGTGATGGAAGTCTTTTGTGATCCTCTTAGCCCTCATCCTGCACCTCCTGGTGTAAATTGTCAGCAGACTTAGTTTAAGACTGATATATAACATTGTATCTGGAGATTTAATCAAGTGGAATGGATTGTTGTAATTGACTATATTGTAATGGAATATCACTAAGGATACTAGTGTTGTGTTCTTTTGTAGCTGAACATGCTCTGCGGCAAATGCCCCCCTTATTGTAAACCTCGGTCTCTTATTTATTTGATTGAACTTATTTAGTTATATGTTTATATGTTTATATGTTTTTTTCTTGTTTGTTTGTTTGTTTGTTTTTTCGTCTCTCTATCTATTCTTTATTATTTAATTATTTATCCATTTATTTACTTATTTATCTTTTCTTTTAATAAGGTCCTCTGTCAGGGAATGTTCTGTTGTGTAAAAAAAACTGAAAAACTAAATAAAAAGTTCAAAAAAAANAAAAAAAAAAAAAGACTGATATATAAATACTGAAAATTTTAAGGATTTCAGCTATGAAACTTATGATCAAGCTATGGTTACAGAAATCATGCCGATGCGTTCAGGACTGGAAAATAAATAATTAAAACCATGGAGTAAATTATTTCATTACGGTAAACAAACATGTGCCTCAACATGGTTAATAGATAGATTATCATGTCTTAAGAAATGTGTAAGTACAATGGAAACTGCTTATAGTGATCACGGTTACAGTGATCAACTGCTTATATGGATCAAAAAGCTTGGGACAGAATCATTCCTATACAAATGCCGTTTAAATAATTGGCTTATAGTAATCAAGTAGCCCGCTTACGGTGTTCATTTTGGGTCTGTTCATACATGACAACATGTGGAAAAACATTTTTAAAACTACGGTGTTGCGGCCGCCGCCATCGCCCACCCCCTGTGTTGTGTCTAACCCTTTTTATAGTGTTTTCCAGTTATGCCAAGTAGGATGTGTGGTTCCCAGTTTAAGATTGGCTGACCGTCCCACTTACAACTTCCTGCCTGACAAGCTGGAGGCTCTGATTGGAGCGGCACCCGGTCCAGCTGACCAATCCAGGGATGCCTATCGGGACGCACCTTTTAAGTACTTGGCCAGCCTGTCAGGGGACGGGCTGGGAATGTTGCTCTGAGGAGGAGAGAAGATGCACCATCCTCAATCTGAATAAGTAATTAGTATAAATTAGTATATTGGTAGGCTTATAACATTAAATGAAAAGTATAATGTTAATATAAGTTACATAATAATATAA